>NC_069470.1:25652013-25700935 GCF_026875155.1 Cherax quadricarinatus
TTGGAGTGGCTGGGCTTATTTGGGATGAAAACCTTTAGACGAGTTTTTCGGCGTTGGTAGAGCCAATATTTTGATGCCAAAGAGAGCTGTTAGTCGATTTTGGCGTTAGACGATGCCGCCGTTAGTTGAGGGTCCACTGTATATTCTAACCTAACCACTCTGTAATCCGGCAAACTCACTAATCCGGCACACTACTGGTCCCAGTGATGCTGGATTAGTGATGGCCAACCTGTACCAGGAAAGGTGTTAGAGGTAGCAGTAGTAGTAGTAGTAGTGGAGTCAAATACTAATAGGAGCACTGCAAGGGAGCTGAGGGCCCACAAAGGGTAGGAACAAGAACACAGAGGGGGGCAAATTAATAATAATGGACCAAATATGCAAGACAGAAGAAAGAAAACACAAAGGAGAAAGAGGAAAGGGAAAAAGGGAGGAGAAAAAAGAATCAGTTTAAGTCACAGTTGTTCTGAAATTTGGAGCATTTTACAATGCAATGGGAAAGGCATCTACAGAGACAAAGCCAGGACTAAGATTCATACAAGGAAAGAATTCAACCAGATGGCAACTGTGAATGTTAGAAGTAGGGTGGACAGGTTTAGCAGAAGACCAGTCAGTAGGATGACTCTGAGTCTGACGTGACAGAAAAGAACATTGTTGGTGCTGGCTTCTCCAAAGTACTGAAAAGGACAGGAGGATCAAGAAATAGAGTAGACACTAAGAGCTTCAATAGATGGAGGAGAAGTATGAACTTGAGGTAAGAGTAAATGAGAGAGTGGTGAAGAGCAAGAAGAGCCATTTGGGGTACACAGTATCGTATCTTTGAAAGGGTATCTACTGCTCTGGAGACTTTCTTGGATATTTACTGTATGTGGGTCTGGAATTTGAGACCACAATCAAGGTGGAGAACTTGAAATTTGCCATCTGTGTGTCTTGAAATGGGTGTGAACCATTTATCAATATGTTTAACTGTACATTTGAACAGTGGCATAATAAGAGGGGGTGGGGGTGGGCTGCTCCGGGTGACACCATAAAGGGGTGACACCATAAAGGGGTGACACCATAAAGGGGTGACTCACTAAACCCTCTAAAGACAGTGACACTAATGCCCAAAACAGTGCTTCAGCAGCATAAGAGAAAAATCCTTCATTTCTATATAGCAATCAAGGACGTGGCAGCCATGTTTGGGGTCATTCAAACGAAGAATCTTGTACAAGCTACTGAAGAAGAATTTGAGGTGATGGCTTCAAGAATCACAGCCTTCTATAATGAAATATGCAAAAATGAGCTCATGCTTGAAAGACCAAGACTAAGAACATAAGAAAGGAGGAACACTGCAGGAGGCCTGTTGGCCCATACTAGGCAGGTCCTTTACAATTCATCCCACTAACAAAACATTTGCCCAACCCAATTTTCAATGCCACCCAAGAAATAAGCTCTGATGTGAAAGTCCCACTCAAATCCAACCCCTCCCACTCATGTACTTATCCAACCTAGATGTGAAACTACCCAAAGTCCCAGCCTCAATAACCCAAAATAGGTAGACTGTTCCACTCATCAACTACCCTATTTCCCAAAAAACCAATACTTTCCTATGTCCTTTCTAAATCTAAAAATTATCTAATTTAAATCCATTACTGCGGGTTCTCTCTTTGGAGAGACATCCTCAAGACCTTATTTAATATCCCATTTATTAATACCTATCTTCCACTTATTTCACTTCGATCAGGTCTCCCCTCATTCTTCGTCTAACAAGTGAATGTACCTTAAGAGTCTTCAATCTTTCTTCATAAGGAAGATTTCTAATGCTATGTAAATTTAAATTTAGTCACCCTACGCTGAATGTTTTCTAACGAATTTATGTCCATTTTGTAATACGGAGACCAGAACTGAGCTGCATAATCTAGGTGAGGCCTTACTAATGATGTATAAAGCTGCAGTATGACCTCTGGCCCTTCTGTTGCTTACATTCTCGATATAAATCCCAGTAATCTATTTGCCTTATTATGTACGCTTAGGCATTGCTGTCTTGGTTTAAAGGTTGCTGCTCACCATAACCCCCAAGTCCTTTTGCAATCTGTATGGCTAAGTTCTACATCATTTAACTTACAAGTACTAGGGTTTATGGGCACTCCCATGCTTCAGAACCTTGCATTTTTTTACATTGAACTGCATCTGCCACTTTTCTGACCAAGAATAGAGTTTGTTTAAATCCTCCTGAAGTTCCATAACTTACGTTTGAATCAATTATCCTTTCCTATCTTTGTTCATCGGCGAATTTGTCCATATCACTAGTAATTCCCTCATCAAGATCATTGATATATATTTTTAAACAACAACGGGCCCAAGACTGTCCCTGTGGAACCCACTTGTTACAGATCCCCACTCGGATTTAACCCCATTTTGGACACTCACTGCTTCGTCATAGCCATGACTCGATTTCCCCGAGAGCACTTTTCCCCCAAAGCCTGAGCTGCCACTTTCTTTAAAAACTATGGTGCGGAACTCTATCAAAAAACCCCTTTCAAAACTAAAATAAAAAAATATCAAATTTTTATTTTGGTCAACAGCTCAAAAGCTTTTTCTGAAGAAAGTTAATAAATTAGTTTGACAAGCCGGCCCTTGTGAATCCCTGCTGAGTTCATTAATCAAGCTTGCTTTCAAGTGGCTTCTTTAATTTCAGCTATAAAAGACTCTAGTAATTTGCCTACAAATTTAGGTCAGGCTTATTGGGGGGGTAATTTGATGGTAACGACTTGTCCCCTGTTTTAAAAAAAAGGGTTACATTGCCATTTCCCCATATCAGACAAATACCCTGTTTGAAGAGATAAAATTAAAAATATTAGTTTAATGGTTCCAGAGTTCCATTTTGCATTCCTTAGACCCTTGAAAAAACCTCATCGGCCCGGGGGCGATTTTTTTTTGCTTCAGTCTGTTATCTGTTTCCAACCATCTCACTAGTGACTGTGATGTTACATTTTATCTCTTCTGCCCATGTAAAAATTAATTACTGGAAAATTGTTTGGTTTTTCCTGTTTTTTTAAAAACTGAGAGAAAATAATTATTTAAAATCAAGCACATTTCATTCTCTTTTCAGTAAGGTGCCCATGTTTTTTTTAAGGGGACCTATCTTATCTCTAACTTTTTTTTATAGCCGGAAAAAAAAATTTTTGGGGTTTGTTTTGAATCCCTGCAACTTTAATTTCATTCCCTTTTAGCTTTTCTTATCCCCCTTTTTAATGTCCTTTAATGTCAATATAGATTCATAAGATGCCCTCACTCTTTTTTTTTTGCCCATAAAATTTCCCTTTTTTATGCCCTAGTAGATATTTAGCCCATTTATTCACCCCTTTTGGGTCATTTCTATTTGAAAATAATTTCTTTATATGGGGTAAAAAGCTCTTGAGCGCATGTATAGTGTTCAGAAAACTGTCTATTGATAGCTTCTTTGTTACCCAGTAACAGTGTAAGTGTTCTCTAAGCCCTCGTAATCTGCTAAACGGAAAAAACTGGGGGCTGTTTTGAGTTAAGCTATACGTACTTCCATTCAATGCTAAAAATAATTGATTTGTGGGGCGCTAGACCCAGTTCCCCTGAAAATTTCTAAAAAAAATTTTTAAAAGGGGTTTTTTGTTTGCCATAAAATAAATCAAGCAGTTATTTCCCCCTTTTAGGTTCTGTCCAAACTGCTTCAAAAAAACAATCTTGAAATACTTCTAAAAAGTCGTATGATTTTAAATTCCCCGTCAAAAAATTCCCAAACAAAATGACTAAAGTTAAAGTCTCTAGAATTACACATTATCGTGCCTTGGGCCTTTAAAAATTTTCCCCCCATTGTAGTTTCCCTTGGTCCCTTTAAGTTTGGGGGGGGTGGTAATCACCCTAAAAAACGTTTTTTATGCCCCTTGAAAAATTTTTATCCAAAAATTGTTTTGTGTTATTCAGTTTTATACCCATTTTTTAAACAGCAAGCGTCCGGTAAAGCCCCCCCAAAACCCCCCCTCCCAATACTTCTTCTTCTGGCTTTTAAAACCTAATAGACATTCCGCAGGCTGCCACTTTTTTTAAAACCCAGTCTAGTTTGCAAAATCATCAATGTTCCCTAACTAGAATAATTCAATCCCCATCTTATTCCTCATGGCAAAGAAAAAAAAAATTGGGGGCCCCCAAAGCTCTGAAATTTTAATTTTTTCAAGGGACATGTTGAAAAATTAGCAAGGAAAGGGTTTTTCTTTATTGAAAACTTTTTTAAAAAAAATTTTGGCTTATCATCCATAAAAGGGGAAATTTAAAAGGGGGGAAAGAAAAAGTCCCTAAAACTTTTGGGTTTTCTTAAAAATCTTGGGGGAATTTCTTGCTTCTAATTTGGGGGGGAGATATTTTCCAATTTAAAATTTTCACCCCCTTTCTGAAAACCTTCCAAACGGTTTTAAAAGCTTTCTCGACTATCCTTTTTTTTCGTTTAGGACTGATACATCCACCAATTAACTTTATCATTCCTCCGTTTTCAAGATTCCCTTTTTGGGAATTACCAGTGTGGAAAAAACTTTCCTTTAATAAAGATACCCAAGAGTTGCCATTGTTAAAATTTATCAACCTGATATTGATTTTAAAAAAGTTAAGCCTGGACACTTGGATACAAAAAATTATAGTTGAATGGAATTTCATTAAAATTTTCCAACTCTACACTGCCTGAGGTTTTTCCCTTACTATATGGTTTCTGTGGCTTCTTGGGAAAAAGTTTTGAAGTGGAAGTTGTTTAAAAAACTATTTGCGGTCCTTGTTCAGTCAACCCACAATCTTGACTTGCAAGTTGCCCATAGAAAAAGGGTCTGTCTACTGCTTGATTTTTAGAAATGTGAAATGATTATGCGGATTAAGGAAGGGGAAAAAGTAAGACCCATTTATTGAGATGTTACCTGCACTAAAAGGTCAAATCAGAACTAGCATTTCTTGTTATTGCAGTGTTTTTTCTTTTATTTAAAGTTTTTTTTTGGCATTGTTAAAGATAAATAAATGTATGATTGTTTCTGTTGCTGTGCTTGAAGTGGTATTTGAGTTTATGTTTCCCAAAAATATAAGATTATTCATTTTATTTAATAAATTTGAAAAAGTATTCCCCTGTTTTGTTTATCGCCCTTAAAGTTTTAATTGCAAAACATTTTCTTTGGGCTTTGGGGTTTTTTCCTCATCTCTCCAGCCCTTGGATTTAAGGGGGGTAAAAAACCAAGATCCCGCCTGGGTGCCCCCAAAGATCCCCTTGGTGCCACCAAAGAGCCCCCCCCGGTGAAAAAAAACCCTAGCAGTGCCACGCTTTAAGTCTGTTTCCAAATAGCATGAAGAGGTTTTGTCTATTTAAGTTTAAGTTTTATTGGTGTCACCCGAGTGCGTAATCCCTCTATTTTTGAGGATTTATTTTCATGAGTTTCGTTTTTCTGAAACTTTTTTCATCAAAATATGGGCCTCTACAGTGGACCCCCGCAAAAATCACCTCCCAATGCGCCCAAAATTATGTAAGTGTTTTTATGTAAGTGCGTTTGTACGTGTATGTTTGGGGGGTCTAAAATGGAATAATCTACTTTATATTCCTTAGGGAACAAATTCGGTCAGTACTGGCACCTGAACATACTTTGGAATGAAAAAATATCGTTAAGGGGGGGGTCCACGTATTTCTGATTCCCTCTAAATTCAGGGCCGGCCGGTAAAAGTACTCACCTAGTTATGGTTGCAGGGGTCGTTTCATAGCCCTGACCCATTTCTTCACTAGTGCTACGGGGTCACTCTTCTGAAAAAAAGTCCCAGGGGCCCCCGCGCACAAAAAAGCCTCCTGCAGACGCATTCAAGATCGTCTGGGATTGTTTCTCGGGGGAAGGCATCAGCCCCCCCCATTCATAGAAAAATTTCTAACAATCCTTTTTTTTTTGTATTTGCAATGGTAAAAAGCAAACAAGGGCCATAGAAAAATTTGTTTTGTGGCAAACCCTTTGGTAAAGAAGGTGAGAGACACGATAGAATTAAATAAAAAAAAAAAGCCAGGGTATTTTTCCCCCCACACCATCCAGGGGGACTTTCCCCCCCAACCAGCCGGGTACTTCCCCCCCCACCATCAGGGTACTTCCCTGACACCAGACAGGGTACTTCCCCACCCCCAGCCGGGTATTCCCAAGCACCAGACAGGGACTTTTCCAACCAGCCAGGGGTCTTCCCCCCCAAAACCCGACCAGGGTATTCCCCACACACCGCCGGGTACTTCCCCACACACCAGCCAGGGTATTCCCCACACCCGCCAAGGTACTTTCCCACACAGTCGGGTTTCTTTCCCCCCCCCCAGGTGGGTACTTCCCCCCACCAGAAGGGGGACTTCGCCACAAACAACAACCCCTTTCTTGTTTCGGAAATTTTTGTGGCTTTGTGGAAAATCCTGGGGTTGGATGTAGTGGCGAGGATGTGGAAAAGTTGGTGGATGACCCCCAAATGAAGAGTTAACCCAAAGAGCTGCAAGTCCTTACGGAAGGCAAAGACCCCCAGCTCAGGAAATTGCTTCAGAGGGGGAGGAAGACAGAGTGAAAAATGCTTCTTCAGTGATTAAGGATTGATACCCAAAGTCTTTATGAAGGGGGTTTCCCCCTTCCAAACAATAGTAATTCTCCTCCCTGTCTCCCCTCCATCTTCCCTACACCAACAAGAGTCTTCAAAAAAGGTGAGTGTGAAGTTAAATGTTCATTTGTCATTTTTTTTCTGTATGTAAATCAAAATTTAATTTTCTAAAAAAAATTTTATTTTTTTAATACTTTTGGGTGTCTGGAATGGATCAATTGGATTTGCATTATTTTTTATGGGAAAAAAAGGTTTTGATTTTTATGAATTTTTATTTCGCGACTCTTGGCACATTTAATCTGAAATTTGATGGTCCCCTGTAGAATTTTTTGTAGTTTGTCATTTACGTGCTGTTGTATAGTTTGTTGGGTGAGAGAAGAATAAGTGTGTCATCTGCAAATGAAATGGGTTTAAGGGTTTAGATTCATTTGGGAGGGCATTGATGTAAATGAAAAAAGAAGTGGGCCAAGGCACTTCCCTGTGGGATCCCCGAAAAGGTTGTGAGGGGTTAAATCATTTTTGTAACAGTGACCGTCATTTAGCACGGTTTTTTGTCATGATTTAAGAATTGAAGAATTGCGGCACAATTTTATTTAAAAAACCTTGTTGAGAATTTAACACGGTTATTTTGTGGGGGAAGGGAAAAAAAAAAAAACCCCCTCTTCCTCAAGTGGGCCCCCCTTTTTGTGGATCAGTGGGGGAGGCCTCCACCGTCCCCGATCCCCCCACCACCCCCTCCCCCCGCATTCGTACTTCATGTGTCAAATCCCCAAATTTCTGCCACAAGCTTGTGATTGTTAAATTTTGTTTGTCTTTTTAAATTTCTATTCTTGTATCTACCAAGCAATCAGACACCCCTAAGCTACCGTGTTTTCAAAGTGGCAAAGAAAAGGGTATGATTTTTGTCTTAGATTAAGGGGAATGAAGAAAAATTTGACAAGACAAACCCGGGCCCTAAAGGAAATGTTACTTTGTAACATAAAAAAAGGTAAACATAAGTTTGTGTGCTGACTGACTTATTGACTTACTGAGACGACTTACTGAATGCTTGACTGGCTTATTGAATCATGTGATGACTTATGAATACTTGGCTGACTTACTGAATGATTTGAGATTTTCTGAATACTTGATGATTCTGAATGCTTGACTGATTATAATACTTGATGACTTGACTTACGCTATTGAATGGGCTTACTAATACTTTACTGTCTGAATATTGATGCTTACTGAAGACTTGATGACTTACTGAAAACTTGACTGCTTACTGAATACTTGACTGACTTTCTGAACACTTGCGCTTACTGAATCACTTGATGAAATTTATGAATCACTTGACTGATTACTGAATCATTGATGATTATGAACCTTGATGACTGAATGACACAGTAGGACACTTTTAAACCATAAATTCGTGCAGAAAATCTTACCATCACGTAGCCCCCTACAACCCTCAAATTCAGTACCCGAATTTTTCCCTCCCCTCAGCCCAGTACAACCATCAACTTCGTACCAGAAAACCCTACCATCCCCTCGCCAGTACAACCATCAATTCAGTACCAGAAAATTTCCCTCCACTCAGCCAGTACAACCATCAAACTTCAAATACCAGAAAACCCACCATCCCCCCTCGCCCCGTACAACCATCAAAATTCAGTACCAAAACCTTACCCTCCACTCGCCCGTACAACCATCAACTTCGTACCAGAATCTACCATCCACCCCAGCCCGTACAAACCCTCAATTCAGTACCAGAAAATTACCATCCCCCTCGCCATACAACCATAACTTAGTACCCGAATCCCACCTCCACCCAGCCAGTAACAAACATAAATCTCCACTTTTTTCCATATCCACCCCAAAAAACCCCACCACCAATTTTATAAAGAAATATTTTTTTCGTTTAAAATTTTATTCTTGCGTAAAAACAACATAAACTCACCAAATAAATACAAATTAATTTACTTTTAGTAAGATTACCCCCAAAAAAATATTGTTTGCTTTTTAAATTCAAGGAAAAACCTATTTTTTCCCAAAGTTTTTTTGTTCATCTACACGTTTTTCAAACATTTTTTTAGGAAATTAACACCGGTTAAATACTCATTTTCATTTTTTTTTTAACACATCGGCCGATTCCCACCAAGGCAGGGTGGCCCGAAAAAGAAAAACTTTCATCATTCACTCCATCACTGTCATGCCAGAGGGGTGTTTTACACTACAATTATAAAACTGCAAAACTAACATCCCTCCTTCAGAGTGCAGGCACTGTACTTCCCATCTCCAGGACTCAAGTCCGGCCTGCCGGTTTCCCTGAATCCCTTCATAAATGTTATTTTATTCACATCCAATAGCACATCAAATATTAAAAATCATTTGTCTCCATTCACTCTTATCAAATATGCTTACACATGCTTGCTGGAAGTCCAAGCCCCTGGCACACAAAATCTTTTTTACCCCTCCCTCCAACCTTTCCTAGGCCGAACCCTACCTCACCTTCCCTTCACTACAGATTTAAACACTCTCAAAGTCATTCAGTTTGTTCCATTCTCTCTCCTTGTCTGAACCATCTCAACAACCCTTCCTCAGCCTCTGGATAATAGTTTTGGTAAACCTGCATCTTCTACTAATTTCCAAGCTACGAATTCTCTACATTATAATCACACCACACATTGCCCTCAGACATGACATCTCCAATGCCTCCAGTCTTTCCTCATTGCAACATTCATCACTCATGTTTTGCAGCCATGTGATGAATGGTTTTGAAAACTGATTAGTTGAAGAACTAAGACACTTACGCAACATATGGGAATCTTTATTGAAGAAATGTTTTGCCACACAGCGGCTTCAACAGTCCAGTACAAAGTAAAAATGGGTAAGGAGAGGAGGAGTTTAGGGTAATCAGTCCCTCAACACTGGAATCGATGTGCTCAGTCCATCACTCATGTAGGAAGTACAGCACAGAGCGGAAAGGTGGCTTATATACTGCAGTCAGATGAATTGAAGTAGGAGGAGGTGGGATCACAGTGGGACCTGCCACTAGTGTAAGTAGGTTGTCATCCAAAGGTTGGACAAGCGTTGAGTCTTTGTACCAAGATCCAAGTCTTGGTCCAAAGATTTCAATGTATAGTGTTGCATAAGTGTCTGAATTCTTCAACTTGTCAGTTTTCAAACCATACATCACATCTGTCAGACACTGCAACATCATGGGATCTTGGTACAAAAACTTCAACGCTTGTCCAACCTTTGGACGACGACCTACTTACACTAGTGGCAGGTCCCACTGTGATCCTGCCTCCTCCTGCTTTGATTCATCTGACTGCAGTAATATAGGCCACCTCTGTAACCATGTATAGAGTGAGGCTGATTCATTACCTTTTTAACTTGCATGATTTTGACCAGATCTACCTGGAGTTCATTACCTTTGTAACTAGTTCAGCTATCATAACTTTGGGGTCCAGTCCCTGGACCCATTATGTACCATTGTAATGTGATGAATGGTTTTGAAAACCGACAAGTTGAAGATTTGAGATACTTATGCAACACTGCAACATCATGGGATGAATAAATGGTATAAAATACCGACACAATGGAAATATAAACACATAGCAGTATAATGTGATCCTTTATTGACTACGTTTGCCCACACAGTGGGCTTTTTCAAGTCACAAACAGAACTACCTGGTTTGTAGATGAATGGTTCAGAGAACCGACATGTTTCCTCAATAAAGATACCCAAGAGTTGCACATGTGTCTAATTTATCAAGAACTACCTGGGTGGAAGGAACGCGAGTATTTATAGTCAGGTTCAGAATGCTGAGGTCAGGTGAGAATGCTGCATCTGATGATGTACCGAGTGGGGTTATAGAGTAAAAATCTTGGGTAGCTTGGAAAGGAGATTGGATAAGTTTGTGAGCAGACCTTCTACAGTGTTTCTTATGTGGGATAGCGATGAAGAAGTTTCTTGGCAAGTGGTTCAGCTATGTTGTAGAAGCCACTATTCTGGTTGAAGTTGTCGGATATAGAAATAAGTGATGATTCCAGGATTCTTCGGTATTGAGTGTTGTCTTCTGTAGTTTATCAAGTGGTTGTGTGAATTACGGTGTTGTACGCAGGCATTCCTTGTGCTGTCAGACCTGCTTGCGTATTGGTGTTCTGAAATACGTGTTTGGAGGTCCCTTGATGTTTCACCCACGTATAACTTGTTGCAGTCATTACAAGGGATTATGTATACCCCTGCAGAGGGTGGAAGCTTGTCCTGTCTATCACTGGTAATGTCCTTGATGGTCATGGTTTGTGGAGGTAATACTTGAAATGAGGTATTGGAAAAGATGTTGGAAACGTGTTTGGCAATGGAGTTGGTGGGGAGGACTATGTATCTCTCTCGGCAGTGCTTCTCTGGGTGTGTTGAAGATGTTTAATGCCCGTCGTCTGCAGTCTCTGATGAAGTGACGAGGATAGTGCAGTTTAGAAAATACTTGTTCATCACTTATTTCTATATCCGACAACTTCAACCAGAATAGTGGCTTCTATAACATAGCTGAACCACTTGCCAAGAAACTTCTTCATCGCTATCCCACATAAGAACACTGTAGAAGGTCTGCTCACAAACTTATCCAATCTCCTTTCCAAGCTACCCAGATTTTATACTCTATAACCCCACTCGGTACATCATCAGATGCAGCATTCTCCACCTGACCTCAGCATTCTGAACCTGACTATAAATATCTCGCGTTCCTTCCACCCCAGGTAGTTCTGTTTGTGACTTGAAAAAGCCCACTGTGTGGGCAAAACGTAGTCAATAAAGGATCACATTATATCTGCATATTGTTTATATTTCCAACATCATGGGATCTTGGTACAAAGACTTCAACGCTTGCTCAACCTTTGGACAACGACCTACTTACACTAGTGGCAGGTCCCACTGTGATCCCGCCTCTTCCTGCTTCACCCCCACCTCTCTGCAGTATATAAGCCACCTCTTTGGCCCTATGCTGCATTTCCTACAAGAGTGATGGACTGAACATATCAATTCCAGGTTGAGGGACTGATTACCCCAAACTTCTTCTCTCCTTACCTATTTCAACTTTGTATTGGACTGATGAAGCCACTGTGTGGCGAAACGTTTCTCAGTAAAGATTCTCATGTGTTGCATAAGTGTCTCAATTCTTCTACCTTTTGTAATCTTTTGACTACCACCCACAGGATGGGTATGGGTGCATAATAAAGATATTAAACTAACTCTCTGGCCCTGTGCTGTACTTCCTACAAGAGTGATGGACTGAACACATCGAATCCAGGTTGAGGACTGATTACCTCAAACTCCTCCTCCTTACCCATTTCTACTTTGTACGAAATGAGGAAGATACTGTGTGGCAAAACGTTTTCTTCAATAAAGATTCCCATGTGTTACATAAGTGTTTCAATTTTTCACAACCATATAGGAGTGTTGGTACAGGTTCTCCATCACAAATCCGGCATCATTGGGACCTGTAGTGTGCCGGATTACTGAGTTTGCTGAATTACAGAGTGGTTAGGTTAGAATACACTTAATAAAATTAACCAACTTGACTTACACAGTTCATTGAACATCGGCAAAAATCTAACATTTCTGCTACTTTGAGCTCAATTTCGAGGTACTTTTCATGATGAAAGGAATCAAAATCATGTCTATTTCTGTAATATATCTTCCATTCTTTCAAATGAGTCCAAAAAAATGAGAATACAACCATAAAAACCATACGAAAATATACTGCAAAGAGGCGGCTAATGGCTGAGAAGTGAACTCCCTTATTTATCGTCCGTCTTTTTTATTTTTGTTGTACGTTAAGAAGCATCTTTCCATCATACATTGCCCAGGTTTCAATGAGATAGCCCAACAAACAACCGAGAAAAAAAATATTTACCAAAAGTCATATATAGCAAATAATATTGTTGCAGTAATAACACCAGGAGGCAGCTCTGATGAAAACTCACACTCACACGAGCTTTTAAATCTCTGCACAAAATTCAATTTAAACCAGCAAATAATAGAGCCTACTAGACTGGAGAATACACTAGACCTCATATTCACTAACAATGATGATCTGATAAGAAATGTCACCATATCAAAAACAATATACTCAGATCACAACATAATTGAGGTTCAGACATGTATGCGAGGAGCCCCAGACCGACAAAATGAGACTAGTCACGAGGGAGCATTCACCAAATTCAACTTCAATAACAAAAACATAAAGTGGACCAAGTAAACCAAGTTCTAAACCGATATAAGCTGGGAAGATATACTAAGCAACACAGACCCAAACTTATGCTAGAACAGATTAAACTCGGTGGCACTCGATGTATGCACAAGGCTTATTCCTCTAAAAAAAAGGAGGAGTAGATGTAAAATAGAAAGAGACAGGCGCTCCCTTTACAGGCGACGGAAAAGAATAACAGAGCGGCTAAAAGAGGTCAATATATCTGAAATGCGCAGGGAGACACTGGTCAGAGAAATAGCAAGCATCGAACTTAAGCTAAAAGAATCCTTTAGGAGTCAGGAATCGCGGGAAGAACTAAAGCTATAAATGAAATCGAAAGAAACCCAAAGTATTTCTTCTCTATGCCAAATCAAAATCGAGAACAACGCCCAGTATTGGGCCCCTACTTAAACAAGGTGGGTCCTACACAGATGACAGCAAGGAAATGAGTGAGCTACTCAAGTCCCAATATGACTCAGTTTTTTAGCAAGCCGCTAACCAGATTGAGAGTCGAAGATCAAATGAATTTTTTATGAGAGAGCCACAAAATTTGATTAACACAAGCCTATCCGATGTTATCCTGACGCCAAATGACTTCGAACGGCGATAAATGACATGCCCATGCACTCTGCCCCAGGGCCAGACTCATGGAACTCTGTGTTCATCAAGAACTGCAAGAAGCCCCTATCACGAGCCTTTTCCATCCTATGGAGAGGGAGCATGGACACGGGGGTCGTCCCTCAGTTACTAAAAACAACAGACATAGCCCCACTCCACAAAGGGGGCAGTAAAGCAACAGCAAAGAACTACAGACCAATAGCACTAACATCCCATATCATAAAAATCTTTGAAAGGGTCCTAAGAAGCAAGATCACCACCCATCTAGAAACCCATCAGTTACACAACCCAGGGCAACATGGGTTTAGAACAGGTCGCTCCTGTCTGTCTCAACTACTGGATCACTACGACAAGGTCCTAAATGCACTAGAAGACAAAAAGAATGCAGATGTAATATATACAGACTTTGCAAAAGCCTTCGACAAGTGTGACCATGGCGTAATAGTGCACAAAATGCGCGCTAAAGGAATAACAGGAAAAGTTCGGTCGATGGATCTATAATTTCCTCACTAACAGAACACAGAGAGTAGTCGTCAACAGAGTAAAGTCCGAGGCAGCTACGGTGAAAAGCTCTGTTCCACAAGGCACAGTACTAGCTCCCATCTTGTTCCTCATCCTCATATCCGACATAGACAAGGATGTCAGCCACAGCACCGTGTCTTCCTTTGCAGATGACACCCGAATCTGCATGACAGTGTCTTCCATTGCAGACACTGCAAGGCTCCAGGCGGACATCAACCAAATCTTTCAGTGGGCTGCAGAAAACAATATGAAGTTCAACGATGAGAAATTTCAATTACTCAGATATGGTAAACATGAGGAAATTAAATCTTCATCAGAGTACAAAACAAATTCTGGCCACAAAATAGAGCGAAACACCAACGTCAAAGACCTGGGAGTGATTATGTCGGAGGATCTCACCTTGAAGGACCATAACATTGTATCAATCACATCTGCTAGAAAAATGACAGGATGGATAATGAGAACCTTCAAAACTAGGGAGGCCAAGCCCATGATGACACTCTTCAGGTCACTTGTTCTATCTAGGCTGGAATATTGCTGCACTCTAACAGCACCTTTCAAGGCAGGTGAAATTGCGACCTAGAAAATGTACAGAGAACTTTCACGGCGCGCATAACGGAGATAAAACACCTCAATTACTGGGAGCACTTGAGGTTTCTAAACCTGTATTCCCTGGAACGCAGGAGGGAGAGATACATGATTATATACACCTGGAAAATCCTAGAGGGACTAGTACCGAACTTGCACACGAAAATCACTCACTACGAAAGCAAAAGACTTGGCAGACGATGCACCATCCCCCCAATGAAAAGCAGGGGTGTCACTAGCACTTTAAGAGACCATACAATAAGTGTCAGGGGCCCGAGACTGTTCAACTGCCTCCCAGCACACATAAGGGGGATTACCAACAGACCCCTGGCAGTCTTCAAGCTGGCACTGGACAAGCACCTAAAGTCAGTTCCTGATCAGCCGGGCTGTGGCTCGTACGTTGGTTTGCGTGCAGCCAGCAGCAACAGCCTGGTTGATCAGGCGCTGATCCACCAGGAGGCCTGGTCACAGACCGGGTCGCGGGGGCGTTGACCCCCGAAACTCTCTCCAGGTAAACTCCAGGTATGGCAAGCCCAAGCCAGGTACTGGAAATAAGTCACTTTATCTGCCTTTTCTGGGTTATCCCAGGTTCTGTATACATACACTGATATGTATGATAATCTATGTAACTGTATTTGTGTATACCTGAATAAACTTTTTTACTGCTAGTCTGTCAACTGAGTACAAGAAACTGCCCATTCACTTATTTCAACTACCCAATAAAGTGGTCAGAAATTGGCAATTTTGTCGATTTCACACAAATTTCAACAGATGCCAGTTTAAAAATAGGGTCCAGAATAAACAATGCAGACATTCCTGGCACTAAAATAACATTTTCTCTGTTCATTAGTCACGGCTACAAGCCGTGAGTTTTTATTCACAAAAAATAAAAGATTTACTGTTATGCAGACTACTGCATTATTGTAATAATTGTATAAATAATGTCAATCCATTCTTGACTCCGTATTGGAATTTAGACTGGAAGGCATACAGGTATTAGACTGTGACATCATTTGTTTATTCTTGAGCTTCGCTAAAGAGTAGAACATTTTCGCTACTGTGAGCGCAATTTCGAGTTACTTATCATCATGAAAGCAATTAAAATAATATCTATTTGCGTAATATATCTTTCATTTTATCAAATGAGACAGAAAAAATGAGTATATAACCATAACAACCATACGAAAATATACCGCTAATCGGCCGCTAATGGCTGAGGAGTGAACTCCGCTATATATGGTCTGATTTCTTTCATTTTTGGTGTACCTGAAGAAGTATCTTTCCATCATACATTGCCCAAGTTTGAATAGGATAACCCAACAAACAACTGAGAAAATAATATAATAATAATAATAATAATAATAATAATTTATTTATTTATTTATTTATTTATTTATAATTTGAGCACACTTACAGAGGTACAAAAAAAAATACAGATAAGAGCAGCATGCCAAAGCCACTTATACTATGCATAGCATTACGGGCTGGCTTAAAATTAACTTAAGATTAACTAAGCAATGATGAAATCAGTGAAAAACATTAATGTAAACTGATTACTATAAAGCACAAGTGAGTATTACAAAGACAGGTCATATGGTTGCATGCATTGTTGTAAATTCAGTAGAATGGAGTATTCTGTTAGGTAGTGAATTTAAAAAATAATAAAGTTAGATTGGGTTTTAGGTTTAACATTTATGTGATATAATTGTGAGAAACATTTAAGATATACAATTATAAGGTTCAGTTATTCAGTATTTATTTGGTTTTGGGTGAGTAAGTGATCTTTGAGAAGAGACTTGAATTTATAAAAATAAACAATAATAATAACAATAATAATAACAATAATAATATCTTTATTTACTACACGTACATGTTACAAGGTATAATAATAATAATATAATAATAATAATAATAATAATAATAATAATAATAATAATAATAATATCTTTATTTACTACACGTACATGTACAAGGTATACAGGCCTAGCTGACATCAGTGACATACTACTGTATAGAAAGGTACTTGTTATGCTGAGTATTTCAAGAAAATTAGGTCAGTGTCCCAGGATAACCCCCACACTAGTCGACTAGCACCCAGGTACCCATTTACTGATGGGTAAAAAATGGGACAACAGGTGTAAAGAAACACCCCTAATGTTTCTACCCTGGCTGGGAATCGAATATTTACCAAAAATCATATATGGCTAACCCAAGCCAGGTACTAAAAATAAGCCACGTTGACTTTTTTGGGGTTATCCTAGGTTCTCTACACTTATGCTGCTATGTGTGATAATCTATAGAGAGAAAATAACTTTTTTGTTTCATGTTTATGGTGGAGTACAAGCGTATATCATAGTTAGCCCTGTGCTATATTCCATTTTCTCTAATATAATCCACCAAGACAAGGATAGGAGAATGGTATTTGTTTACCATATCTTCCTCATAACTCTGTCGAACTGCTCGGTGTTATGCCAAATATTATTCATTCTGGAGTATTTAACATGTTTTATGTTATTTATATAGTTTCTTATGTCATATTAGATCAAATGTGATAGGCAAATAAGCTGTAGTGTTGATATTAGCGTAATAATAAAGCATGTTCTCCTGCTTCATGAGACTGAGCTCATGACAACCGACAGTGGCTTCAAAGCCACCTGATCTTTAATGGATAATGTACTGTAGGTTGCTTTACATAATGAGAAGCATTTCTTTATTCATTGGAACCATGGCTAGGGCTAAAAGTAGGCAGGTTAAAACAATAAATGGAGAAAAAGAAATTGGAATGACTTATGCAGCAAGTAGGACCACCAAACAGTACCAGCAGGTTGGTGTGGCAACCCTGGAAATTTGAAATTATGCTAGCCAAAATTAGTGCCGAATAACTGAAGGAACCGAATAACTGATTGCTGGATTTGTGATCGCTGACCTGTATAACTATACTCTCATACATTCCCCTCTTTGCTTCCACGGACAAAGTTCTTCGTCTCCATAGACAAACTGCACCACTCACCATTTTCCCTCTCATCAATTTATGATTCACCTCATCCTTCATAGACCCAACTGCTGACGTACCCGCTCCTAAATATCTTAATGCATTCACCTCATCCATACTCTCGCCCTCCAATTTGATATCCAGTCTTTTGTTACCTAATGTTTTTATCCTCATCACTTTACTCTTTCTTATATTTACTTTTAATTTTATTCTTTTACATACCCTACCAAATTCATCCACCAACCTCTGCAACTTCTCTACAAAATCTCCCAAAAGCAGAGTAGTGTTCAAGCTTCAGGTGCAATAAGTCATGGTCAACAGTGTTAAATGCTTTTTGTAGGTCTATGAAAAGTCCCAGGGGATTTTCATTTTGAGTACCGAATATATTATTTCAAGCATGTGTATAAGTGTATCGTTAGTATTTTTTTTTTTTTTGGTCTAAATCCAGACTGGCATGGGTAAAGTATGTTGTGGGATACTCAAGAGGAGTAGAGTTTGTGAATTAATTTTTCAAAGATTTTAGATAGTAGTGGCAGGTTTGATATAGGCCTTTCACTGTCGGGACCCCTGCTCAAAAACTTGCTCTCAGTGTTGAAGAATTAAAAAAAAAAAAAAGATTATTTTGAAATGAAAGAGAATCTTTTTTCTGATGGTAATGACACCAAAATTATGAAATTTGATGGAAAACTTAGGGAATTATGCTCTCGCAGAGTTAGCGGTCTCGGCGATATTTGCACATCAGTGATTTTGCTCACTTTGAGCCCTATTTTCGGCCAATTCCATTGTTCCAGTTGACAAAACTCATAGCTATTTTGCTAGAACTCCATTTGTTCTATTGAATGAGTATAAGAAACTGCCCATGTACCAATTTAAACTACTCAATAAAGTGATCAGAAATTGGCAATTTGGCCAATATCATACACAGTTCAAGTAAGGCCAGTTTCAAAGTTTGGGCCAGTATAAACAATGCAGACATTCCTAGCTATAAAATAATGTTTTCTATGTTCTTGATTCACATCTCCAGGCCTCTCTTGTATTACGCTTGCTTTCCATTTTGAATTTTTATTCACACAAAAAAATACAAGATTTACTGTTATGCAGACTACTGCATTATTGTATAAATGGTTTAAATAATATCAGCACATGTTTGAAAGCATAGTAGACCAACCAATTGATACGTATTGGACGTGTGACATGATCTGTTTGCTCTCGAACATCGGCAAAAGTTGAACATTTCCTCTAATTTGAACTCAATTTCAAGGTACTTTTGGTAAGAAAACCATTCAAAATCATCTCTATTTCTGTAAAATATTTTCCATTCTGTCAAATGAGACCATGAAAACGAGAATATAACCATAAATATCTTAGGAAATACACCGCGGAGTCGGTGTTTTAGAACAAAAAAAGTCGGAGTTTTTTTTTCTCATTATGCACTGAGTGCTGCAGGATTTTTTATACTGTGCACACTGACCACTCAGACCCATTCACATGTAGGCCTACCAGCTTTCTTCTGCAAGATTGGAAGCCGCTAGAATTTTGGCTTAATATTATGGCACCAACATTGGCTTGCAAGCCATAATATTATGGCACTGACAGTGAAAGGGTTAAAAATAGCTGCAATAGTTGGTGACAACACATGAGAAACTTTTTTATACATGAGTGGTAGTAAGGTATTTGGGTAGTTACCAGTGAGGTAATCTTTTGGCAGAGTGTTTGAGTTTGTGATTTTGTTTACTAGGTTTGTTCCTACAGTTGTGAAAAAGACATTAAATTTGTTGGTAGTTTCTGTTGGCTAGAGGAGAGGGTCTTCTGGTTTCGTTAAGTTAATCACTGTTTCGAGACAGGTTTTTAGATTCTAGAATTTCAGATAAGGTTTTCCAGTTTTTTTATATCCCCTTTTATGTCATAAAGTCTGTTTTCATAATTCAGCTTTTTAGACCTCCTTATTAGATTAGTAAGTTCTGACGAGTAACCTTTGGCCAGATCCTTTGTTATTAGACCCATTCTGTATTGTTTTTCATATAGATGTTTTTTATCGATATATTTGAGGATGGTGTTTGTATGCCAGGGGCTGTTTAGTCTCATTCCTGTGATCTGCTTTGTTTTTATTGAGCAATGCATGTTAAACAGGCTTTGGGTTTTTTGTAGAAAAATATTGACACATTCATCAATATCAAGGTTGACTGCTAGCTCACTCTGCCAGTCAATGTTAGTTAATGCTAAAATAAAGTTACTTACTGATGACTCATCATATAGTCAGAATGTGATTTTACTTGTGTCCTGGGGTGATTTACATTTATTTATTTATTTTTTTTTATTTATTTATTTATTTACAATTTGAGCACACATACAGAGGTACAAAAAAAAATACAGATAAGAGCAGCATGCCAAAGCCACTTATACTATGCATAGCATTACGGGCTGGCTTAAAATTAACTTAAGATTAACTAAGCAATGATGAAATCAGTGATAAAACATTAATGTAAACAGATTACTATAAAGCACAAGTGAGTATTACAAAGACAGGTCATATGGTTGTATGCATTGCTGTACATTCAGTCGTATGGAGAATTCTGTTAGGTAGTGTATTTAAAAAATAGTAAAGTTAGATTGGGTTTTAGGTTTAACATTTATGTGATATAATTGTGAGAAACATTTAAGATATATAATTTATAAGGTTCAGTTATTCAGTATTTACTTGGTTTTGGGTGAGTAGGTGATCTTTGAGAAGAGACTTGAATTTATAAACAGGTAGTGTTTCTTTTATATTTACAGGTAATGAATTCCAGATTTTAGGGCCTTTTATGTGCATTGAGTTTCTGCATAGTGTGAGATGGACACGAGGAACATCAAAGAGTGATCTGTGCCTTGTGTTATGGTCATGTGTTCTGTTGAGGTTGGCAAGGAGATGTTTGAGGGGAGGGTTAATATCAGAAATTAAGTGTTCTATGTATGTAATAGTGCAGTAATAAGTATGGATGTTTTGTATGGTGAGTAGGTTTAGTGTATTGAATATTGGTGGAGTGTGCTGCCTTAGTGAGAATTTGTTATCATTCTAACTGCAGCCTTTTTTTGGGTAATTAGTGGTCTGAGATGGTTAATTGTTGTTGAGCCCCATGCACAAATTCCATAGGTGAGATAGGGGTAAATAAGAGTGTGATATAGGGCCAGGAGGGCTGACTGTGGAGCATAGTACCGTATCTTCAATGTATGCCTACAGTCTTGGAAATTTTTTTAGAAATTTGTTGTATATGTGTATGAAATTTGAGTCTATTATCAAGGTGGATTCCTAAGAATTTTTCCCTCTGTTAGCTTTGTGATAGGTGATCCGTTTATCATTATGTTAAGAGGGACATCTGTAGCTCTGTTTACCAAACTGAATGAAGTAGGTTTTGTCAATGTTAATGTGAAGTTTGTTAGTCCTCATCCAGGTAGATATTTTCTGTAATTCGGTATTTACAGTATTGGCTAGCGTGACTGGGCTCGGGTGGGAGAAGACGTATGTAGTGTCATCTGCAAATAGTGTGGGTTTGAGTAATTGCGAAGCATTTGGTAGGTCATTTATGTATAGGAGAAAGAGAAGAGGGCCAAGGACACTTCCCTGTGGGACACCAACTGTAATTGGTTGTGCAGAAGAGTTTGCCCCATTTGCGTACACATATTGGCTTCTGTTGCTGAGGTATGACTTGAGGTAGTTGAGGGAGTGCCCTCTTATACCATAGTGTGACAATTTTACGTGGAGCAAGTCATGGTCAACTGTATCAAAAGCTTTACATAAGTCAATGAAGATCCCCAGTGGGACTTCTTTTTTCTCTATTGCAGTGTATATATGTTCTAGCATGTGTATAATAGCATCATTAGTATTTTTATTAGGCCTGAATCCAAATTGGCAGGGTTGAGTATGTTTTGGAGATAAGGTAGGAGTAGATTCGTTTATGAATTAATTTTTCGAAGATTTTTTGAGAGAGGGTGTAAGTTGGATATTGGCCTATACTTATTCAACTCTGTTTGGTCTCCTCCTTTGTGGATCGGGGTGACCCTTGCTATTTTGAGTACTGTAGGGAAGGTGGAGGATTCAATGATTTGTTAAAGAGTGTTGCAATGATTGGTGATAGCACTTGTGACACTTTTTTGTATATAAAGGGTGGTAAGGTATTTTAAATCTCCTGCCTTGTTTTTTAGTGCGTTGATAATAAGGGAGACTTCGTATGGGTTAGTCGGAGCTAGGAACAGTGTGTTCGGGTAGTTGCCGGTGAGGTAGTCATTTGGTGGGGTATCTGAGCTTGGGATTTTATTGGCAAGGTTTTGTCCTATAGTGGAGAAGAAATCATTGAGTCTGTTTGCTGTTTCTGTTGGTGGGAGTTGGGGTTCATCTGATTTTGCTAATTTTATTTCGCTATTCGTGATATCTTTTTTGTTCCCAGAATTTCTGATAGGGTTTTCCAGGTCTTTTTTATATCACCTCGTAAGTTGGATAATCTGTTCTCATAATACAATTTTTTTGCCCTTCTTATCAGGCTGGTTAGGATTGACGAGTAACGTTTTGTTTGGTCTCTGGTTATGTGACCCATTCTGTACTGTTTTTCATATTGGTGTTTTGTATTTATGGATTTGAGAATGCTGGGTGTTAGCCAGGGACTGTTCAGTCTCTTAGCTGTCATCTGTTTAGTTCTTTTAGGGCAGTGCTTATTATAGAGGTATTGGGTCTTTTTAGAAAATTATTATACATTCGTCAATATCTGTATTGATTTCTAGCTCAGTGTGCCAGTCAATGTTTGCTACTGCTGTTGTGAAGTTATTAATGGCTGCCTCATTGTGAAGTCTGAAGGTGACTTTAGTAGTGTCTTGGGGTAGTTTACCAAGAGTTGTTATGAGGAAAGTAGGGTAGTGGTCTGTGGTATTATCTGTAATTATGCCTGATTTTAAAGGGGATATGGTGTTGGTCCAGATGTGGTCAAGTAGGGAAACACTAGTCTCTGTAACTCTTGTAGGTTTTGTTACTGTTGGTAGCAACATACAGTTACTCATTGTGTTTGTGAATTCAGTAACGTGTGGGTCCTGGTCTTGCAGGAGATTTATATTGAAGTCACCTGAGAGTAGTAAGTGATCTTTGTTCATGCGTGCATCAGTTATCATACTTCCTAGGTTTTGACTAAATTGGCTAATGCTTGACTGTGGAACTCTGTAGATGTTTATCAATGTGAGAGGTTTTTGTAGGTATTTGGATTTGAATTTAGCCATTATATATTCCCCATGTTCATCCCTTGTGCAAGTATTAGTGATACATTCTAGTTGGTCTGAGTAGTATATGGCTGTGCCACCCCCTTGTTGGTCTGACCTACAGTTGTGTATGGCTGTGTAACCAGGAATGGCATAGACATCTGTACTATCAGGCTTTAGCCAGGTTTCAGTTAGTGTAATGATGGACATATTGGCATGTAAGGAATTTAGTAATGCTATGAGGTCATCGTAATGCTTGCTTAAAGATCTGATATTGTAGTTAAAGATAGTTATGTTGTTGTTGGCACTGAGAAGTGCCTTTGATTGTTCTGCAGTGTAGTAATTACAGTAACTGTTTGATTCATTTAAGTCATTAAATAAGAGGTTGGTATCAGGATCAATGCTTGTAATCATAAGATTTGTAGTGAATCTATAGTTAGAATTAAGTATAAAACAAAGTAAATAGTCTTAAGCTAAAAAATAGCACCTGAATTATTTAACAAATGTAAAATAATGAGCTAAGGTAGTGTTTTTTTTTTTTTTTTTTTTTTTAAGCTAAAATAAAGGAGACAATATAAAAGGGACTAATACAAATAAAGTGATGATCAAATAATGGAGCTTGGGAATATGATAGTAGGTACTACTATAAAGGTAATTCTTTAAAGTTAGAATTATAGTATAAAATTATAATATAAAAGGGACTATTATAAGTTGTGGTGAACAATAAAGTGGTAATCAAATAAATGAGCTTTGGAATATAATGGCAAAATTGTGAACTTATTCTACTTTAGCACCTAAGAATAGCACCTTGATTATTTTAACAATTGTGAATATATAAACTAGGGTAGTTATATAAAGCTAAAATAAAGGAGAAAATATATAAGGGACTAAAAATTAAGTAATGGTAAACAAAGTTAAATGGACAGATGATCACTATGAAATAATATTGGTTTAGGAGTAAGATCTGATTTGTAATATTAAATAAATTGAGCTGTTTATTGCACAATAAAAAGTAAAAAAAAATGAGGTAGTTGGTACTAGCTAGCAAAAGATAGTTTTGGTACTTGCAAAAAAGTAATTGGAATATACACTAATTGCATACACAATGAAAAGTGACTAAAAAAAACAAGTAGTGATAAACAAAATTAAATGGACAGGTAAGAATAATGAATATTATTATTTGGAGTAAGATTTGACTTGTAATTTAAAATTATGAGCAATTAATAGCAGTAAGAAAGAAGTATAGAGTATTGGAGGTAGTTGGTATTAGCTAGTGATGAAAAATAATAAAAATAATAATGCACAATATAATAGTAAGGTACACTATATGCACCACACGTATATATGTATTAAGGGCACTTATCTAATCTGTTACAGAAATGTCAGCTTTTCTAAGGAAGGTAGAGAAATCGTGTTTGTTTGAGATGGTATATTGTTGTCCTGTTGATGTTTTCCTTACTAGTATTTTCCCATCTCGTGTGAAACACTGATGTATTTTGTTTTCCTGTTTAAGTTTTCTCAGCCTGAACAGAAGGTTTTGACGTTTTTTTGTTAGACACTCATTTATGTACACTCCATTTTTCATTGTAATTGCTGATTTAATTAGGTCCTTTCTTTTATCGTATGAATGAAGTTGGATCATTATACTGTGTTTACTTCCTGGTTTTCCTAGCAAACGTGTTTCTTTGATTTCATTGTTTTGCACGATGACTTGTACGTGGTTCTGTATTATCCTGATGGCAGTTTCTTTGCACTGTGCTTGTGTTATGTCACTTGGAATGTGTGGACTGTTTATTATAACTGCATCAGACAACTTATCTTGTTCAGTTTTGTCGTCTTGGAAATCAAGGTATTCATTTAGTCGAGTGTGCATGTTCTGATTCCAGTCCTTGATTGCTTCTTCAACCTTCATATTTATTGTTGTTATTTGCTCAGTGTGACTGGCTATAGCTGCTTTTAGAGTATTTTCTGTGTCAACACTTCCCGATGTAATCTTCTCTTCAAGGTTTTGGATCTTGTTCTCTAGGTTGGTTATCTTGGATTCTCGTCGCTCGAGTGTTGCTTTGATATCTTTGATTTCATTTTCTAGAGCAACGATGTAGTCCTTGATATTGTCAGGAATAATCATACCTGAGTTATCATGGGTGAATCCTTTGAAGGGAGTGGAGTTGGAGGGGGAGTCAGCCATGTTTGTTGTTGTTGTTGTTGTTCCCTGGGTGGCGGCGGTGAGGGGGGTTGATGATACACCGGCGTCCTGCTGGGTAGACAAGTTGAGTTCTAGGGTCCTTGCTGTTATTCTATTATTACTGGTGTTGTTTCTTCTGCGATATCCTTTCATAGTATCACTGAAGTAAATACTGTGTAGCAATGGAGGAGAAGGCTTGTTTTCTCGGAGCTTGGGTTAAGTGATTGTCTGGCAGCGGAGGCAGTGTTTGGGTTAGCAGGGCTGTCTTCCTTAGATCTTCTAATTTTGTCAAGATTTGGGTTACATTCTTAGTATTCTTGGGTCATGTTGTGGTCTACGTGGGTTCATGTAGTTGATCTTTCACTTAGGCCATCACAAGTTTTGATGAGCGATGTTTTTTTTTGAGAAAGAAGAGCTGGTAGGATACCGTTGCTGCCGCTGCCGTTGCTGCCAGTCAGAATCATCTCAATTTCTATAATATGTCTTCCATTCTATAAAATGAGACCAAGAAAATTAGAATACAACAATAAATACCATACAAAAATACAGTGCACAGTCGCTGTTTTATTCCAAAAAAACGGTCAAAGTTTTTTTTTTTTCATTATGCACTGTGTGCTGCAGGATTTTTTTTAGACTTTGCACACTGACCACATAGACCCATTCTTTCATATGTAGGCCTACCAGCTTTCTTCCACTAGATTTGAGGGCGCTAGAATTTAGGCGTACTAGTACGTCAAAAACCCTGGGCCGTAAGCCATACTAGTACGGCCGAAACCCTCAAAGGGTTAATAGATGGCTTCAAAAGTCCGTCATTTGATGGTAATGATTACCACAACAATGCAGGAGTGGTTGTGACCACCTCCACTTGTCACATAATGACATTCTCTTCATTCTATAGTATATATTAGGTTTCTATGTTATTGATATTGTTTATGTCATATATGAATTGTGATAGATAAATAAGTTGTATAGGTGATATTAGTGAAATATTGACGTATCTTGTCATGCCTGCTGAGAGCCGGAAGGGATTAATTGCATTTCAGTTAATTTAAATGGGGAAAAATTTAAATTTGCAAATGAGGAAATCCAGATGCGAGCAAGGTCATGGAACTGATTAAACTCGTAAGTAAAAAGTTTCACTGTATTTACACTTACTGTTCCTTGGAGATGTTGGCATTATTTTTAGGGTGGGTAAGTTTGGGCGGGGCGGTGTATGTCTATCAGTGGCGTATATACCCCCAAAACATTGGAGGAGTCAGTTTTCGTGTCTTTTTTTTTCTATCACTTAATCGCTTAACTTACTTGCTACACTGTTATTGCTACACTTTATTGATGGCTGGTGCTATAACCTTTATCGACTCATGCTGTTTTAGTATCATACATATTGTAGAATCACTGAATCTCTTTCTCCTCCACTTTGGTGCTTTGCTACGAGTTTTTTCCTTGAATTCTATCATGTTTCTCACCTTCTTTATCAATGCGCAGGCACTAGCAGCTTTCTTTGGGCCCATGGTGGCTTATTTAGTACTCACACAGACTAAACAAGTACAAAAAACAGTAAATTATTATGAAATGTTTCCTATGACATTGCCTCAGAATTCATGTGAGGGAGGCTTTGTGTGCATGCGGCACTTGGACAGGTACCGTAACACCAACAAGAACGGAGGAAAGCAATGATAATGGAGCCAATATTTATACCATACCACAAGTGAGAATGGAGGAAAGCAAAAACGGTGCCAATAATTTTATGGAAAAATTCAGTGATAATGGTAATGAGCAAAAACAGAGCCCAACAAAAAGGGAGAGTCCACTGTAATCTGAAACCAAGGCAACATTGCATAAGAGTTCGCAATAAAGCTAACAGAATCCTTGGCTTTATATCAAGAAGTACATGCACATGCACATCATTTGCACATGAGTAAATAGACTTAGCAAATAACAAAAAAAGGCACAATACAGTGACTGGAAAGATACACAAATAACCCGCACATAAAAGAGAGAAGCTTACGACGACATTTCGGTCCGACTTGCACCATTGACAAAGTCACACTGTCACAGTGTGACTTTGTCAGTGGTCCAAGTTGGACCGGAACATCATCGTAAGCTTCTCTCTTTTATATGCGGGTTATTTGTGTATAGACTTAGCAAAGCTTATTCCATGGGTAGCATTGAAAATTAGGTTGGGGAAATATTTTGTTAGTGAGTTGGATTGTGAAGGACCTGGCTAGTACAGGCCAAGAAGCCTGCTGCACTGTTCTTCCTCTCTTTCATAAGTACTTAAGAATACAGGAACACTGCAGAAGGCCTACTGGCCCATACAAGGCAAGTCCTTTCCAAAACTACCCAAGAATTAACTCCCATACCCACGACACCAATCAAACCCAGCCCCTCCTACTCATATATTTGTCTATTCTCATTTTAAAGCTATCCAAGGTCCTAGCCTCAATTATCCTACTTGGAAGACCATTCCTCGCATCCACCACTCTTTTCAAAAACCTTTCTAAATCTAAATTTATCCAACTTAAATCCATTATTTCTGGTTTTTTCATGGTTCGACACCCTCAGTACTTTATTAACCCATAAACGGTCCAAACCTATATACAGTGGACTCTCGCATAACGCTATTAATCTGTTCCTGAGAGCTCAATGTTATGCGAAATTATCATTATGCGAATTAATTTTCCCCATAAGAAATAATGGAAATCAAATTAATCCGTTCCTGACACCCAAAAGTATGAACAAAAATTTTTTTTTACCACATGAAATATTAATTTTAATACACTCGAACTGAAGAGACATGCAGAGTTACATGACACTTAACTTTATTGAAGATCTGGTAATGATTGATAGGATGGGAGTAGGGGAGAGTGTTGATGGTCTTAGTGTTTAGAAGGGGAATCCCTTCCATTAGGACTTGAGCTGTCAAGTCCTTTTCCGGGGTTACTTCCCTTCTTCTTTTAATGCCACTAGGACCAACTTCAGAGTCACTGGACTTCCGTCGCACAACATATCTGTCCATAGAGGTCTGTACCTCTCGCTCCGTTATGACCCATGCCTTACTGTTTGCCCTCCACAGCACACACAAATTAGCCTTGAGGATATTTTTTTGCCTGAACGCTCTGGGAGTTTCAGAGTGATACACTAATAAAGGCTTCACTTTGCAATCACCACTAGCATTGGCACACATTAACAGAGTAAGCCTGTCTTTCATGGGCTTATGTCCTAGGAGTGCCTTTTTCTCCTGAGTGATGTAGGTCCTGCTTCGCATTTTCTTCCAAAAAAGGCCTGTTTCGTCCCAATTAAACACTTGTTCAGGTTTCAGTCCTTCACTGTCTATGTACTCCTTGAATTCCTGCACATATTTTTCAGCTGCTTTGTGGTCTGAACTGGCAGCCTCACTATGCCTTATCACACTATGTATGCCACTACGATTCTTAAATCTCTCAAACCAACCTTTGCTGGCCTTAAATTCACTCACATCATCACTAGTTGCAGGCATTTTTCTAATTAAATCCTGATGCAACTTCCTAGCCTTTTCACTTATGATCACTGATCACTTGAGAGATGCTATCTCCTGCTATCTGTTTTTTGTTTATCCACACCAATAAGAGTCTCTCAACATCTTCTATCACTTGCGATCTCTGTTTCGGAAACATAGTTGCACCTTTGGCAAGAACAGCTTCCTTGATTGCCGTTTTCTTGGACACAATAGTAGCAATGGTTGATTGGGGTTTACTATACAACCTGGCCAGCTCGGAGACACGTACTCCACTTTCATACTTAGCAACGATCTCTTTCTTCATCTCTATAGTAATTCTCACCCTTATTCCTGTAGGGTTGGCACTAGAAGCTTTCTGGGGGCCCATGGTCACTTATTTTGCAGATGAATTCACCAAAAACTCTGTAAAAATACAAAATGTTCCGATTGTATGCTTGGATGTTACTGGGGGAGGTTGCTTTTTTAACAATGCCCCCGCGGAACATGTGAGGCTGGCTCAGGCCGCACATAGACGCATCTTGGACGAATAGCGCTGAGCGAGTTTTTTAGCGCTATGCGAGGCAAAATTTTAGCGATAAAATGTATTGCTATGCATATTTAACGTTATGTGATGCCAACGGTATGCGAGGGTCCACTGTATACGTTTTTTTCAACATTTCAAAGTATGTAAAAAAGTAGATCTTCTTTTTGTTTTTGTTTTTTGCATTTGAAAATGTGTAAAAAACTTTGATCTACTTTTTTTTTGTTATATTTGACAATATTTAAAAAAAAACGTAGATCTACTTTTGTAGCACTAAACATGTGAACATAGATCTGCTTGGACCATTTACAGGTTAATATCACCTGTGTTTAACCCTTTCAGGGTCCGTCCCGTAGATCTACGGCTTTACGTTCAGGGTCCAAACCGTAGATCTATGCCATGAGCTCAGCTCACTCTGATAAACTGTGAGTGGTACATTTGGGCCTAGATATGAGAGAATACATCTATGTGGTATGTGTGCACCACATAAAACAGATCCTGCAGCACACTGTGTATAATGAGAGAAAAAAAATGAAATCATGATTTTTCGATTAAAACAGCAACTTTGCAGTGTTTTTTCGTATGTTTTTTTATAGTTGTATTTGCGATTTCTTTGTTTTCATTTGATAGAATGGAAGACATATTACAGAAATAGAGATGATTTTGATTGGTTTTAGCATTGGAAATGGCTTGAAACTGAGCTCAAAGTAGCGGAAATGTTAAATTTTTGCCGATATTCAAGAGTAAACAAGCGACCTCACACGTCTAATACACGTCAGCTGGTGGGTCTAATATACATTCACAAATATGGTGATGATATTTATACAATTATTACAGTATTGCATAACAGTAAATCTTCTATTTTTTTGTGTGAATAAAAATTCATTATGTGAATAAAAAAACAAAATGGAATTTATTTGTAAAGCCTCAAAACATAACTAATGAACAGAGGAAATGTTAGTTTAGTGCCAGGAATGCCTACATTGTTCATTCTGGACCCTATTTTGAAATTGGAATATTTTGAACTTTGTGTTAAATTGGCCAAATTAACAATTTCCGATCACTTTATTTTGTAGTTGAAACAGTTGACTTGGCGATTTCTTGTGCTCAATCGATAGAATAGAAGTAATACTAGTGAAATAGCTAAGAATTTGGTTGATTGGAATAATGTAATTGGCCTAAAATGGGAGTCAAAGTCGGCAAAATCGCCGATTCATAAATATCGCTGACACATCAAAATTCGCGAGAGCATAATTTCGTCAATTTTCCTCCAAATTTCGTACATTTTGTTTTATTACCTTCACAAAAAAAAAAGATTCTCTACGATTTCATAAGAAAAAATACCAAATTTTTCTTTTGAAAATTCTTGGACACTGGTGCGTGTCTCCAGATTTGGGCCTTGGACCCTGAAAGGGTTAAGCCCATCTTCCACTTATACATTTCGATGATGTATTCCCTCACTCTATGTGTCTCCACAGAGTGGAGATTCAAGGCTCAGAGTCTATCTTCATACGGGAGATTCCTCATACAGTAAATCATTTTAGTCATTCTTCTCTGTATGTTCTCCAATGAGTCTGTATCCATCCTGTAGTAAGGAGACCAAAACTGAGCAGCATAATCCAAATGAGGCCTCACTAGTGATGTATAGAGCTGCAAATGGTGGTGACCTGTGCTTAACTCAGTGGCAACCTATACTTAAGTCTGTGAAGATGTGTCTTGTGTGCTCTCTGTGAATCTGAACAAGATGTCCTCTCTTGAGCAACACTACCAGCAGCTAAAGGAGGGTGGCTAAGCTTGAGATACAGAGACTGACTGAGGAAAACAAGAAGATTTGCAATAATCCTCCTGTTGAGAATCCTCAAGCCAAGAAAGGAACCTGGGAAGTGGATGGAAAGCATGGGACAAAGTTAAGAATCATGAGGATTGATGGAGAGGTAGAATCAACGAAGATCCAGGAAACTGTTGTGTAAACATTAAATCCATTCTCTGTGCTACCCGATGAATGTGAATCGACTACTGGGAATATCATGATGAACGACACCAAGGAAGGTAGAAAACGTTGGGGATAGCCAGGTTAGGTACATGGATAGGGCCTTCTGCTTGAAGGATAGGAGTAGGAGACAGAGGGTTTGCTTTCCTGGGGCTGGGATGGAAGATATTGTTAGCCGGCTTGACAACATCATGAACGGTAATGGGACCGATCCTATTTTCTGCCTCAGTGCTGGAGGCAATGATGTAGGCAAGCGTAGAAGTGAGGATTTAGTTAGAAGGTACAGGGCAGCAATAGTCATAATTAGGAAGAAGGGGGGCACCCTGTTACATGTGGCATTTTGCCAAGAAGGGGTGTTGCAAATGAATGGTTGTCAAGAGCAATTGATGTTAATTGTTGGCTAGACAAGCACTGTAAAGATAATGTAGTACCATTCATTGACAACTGGGACCACTTCTATGGCCAAAATGACACATATGCCAGGGATGGGGTTTTCTTGCTAGCTCAGTTGAGGGTGTTGTTAGGTTGAAATCTCCTATGTGGCTTTAGACCTTGTGTGTTTGCAAAGACAGATGTCATATTGGTGGAATTTAGTGGGTTTTATTTGCTGGCTCTAATATTTGTAGTTCTGGGGTAGAGGCCAATGTCTGTGCCTCTGCTCCTGAAGTGTTTTCAGGTGGTGTAGGATTATTGTCATTTCTTGCCAGTCTTTTTTTGCTTTTGGCCCTAAAAAACCTCTGTCCCTGGAGAGGTTGTGATTCCTCTCTTGTGTTTCCCATAGTCTGGCTGGTCTGTGTCTACTAGTCCCCTTTAGATGATGTGCCTGGCAGTATGCATTGTAGCATATTCTTTCATGGATTAATGAGTGACACATTTCTGTGTGAAATAAGTTGCAAGAAAGGAAGTTGCACTCTCCTGTTTTCATGTGGGTGCGGCATTTTTTGGGGTGGTCAGAGGTGCATGTCCCACCTGGTTTACCAGATATACTGTGCCTTCAGATACCCAAGGCATAATATTTACATAGATTGTCCTTCTGTTTGCTAGGATTTATTGTAGCTGCATTCACTGCTGGTGCATTTATTTTTCCTGTTTCCTCAATGTCTTTTACCCCTGTATGGACATCAGTGCTTCCACCAGGTTTTGCTGGTAGTGTGTCGACACTATTCCATGAGGCCTCATCCCATTTTGATCCATCTCCAGCAGTAACTCTATTTTGAACCTTTGTGGACTGAATAGGGTTTTCTTCAGTGTCCTCCAGGACAACACTAGAACCCTCATGAGCTCTATCTTCTAAGACATCACAAGGATCCTCTGGAGCACTTTCCTCCAGGACAACACTAGCACCCTCAGCACTGTCCTCTAGGACAGCACTAGCTCCCTCAGGAGCACTTTCCTCCAGGACAACACTGGCACCCTCAGTACTGTCCTCCAGGACAGCACTAGCCCCCTCAGGAGCACTGTCCAAGACAGCCCCGTCCTTACCACCCATCTTTTTTTCCCACCTGTCATACCATGCTGACATGTCTTTCAAGAAGGATATTTTATTGGTCTTCTTTTCTTTTAATAAAGATGTCATTTCCTCATACAGGTGTATCTCATTTGGGCAGACCCAAAAACATCTCTCTGAGTTTATGTCAAGTGTGGTCACTAGTTTTAACCCTTTCAGGGTTTCTGACATACTAGTACAGGAGGGCCCCACTTATACGGCAGGTTAGGTTCCAGGCTAATGCCGTAAAGCGGAAATCGCCGTAAAGTGGAACACCCTTTTTTTCCACTTATAAATGCATACAAACACTAGATAACAAGTTTACACTAACATATATTAAGTTAGCAATAGAACCAGGCATCAAAAAACAATAAAAAAAGTACAATACACACATAGTGCACTCATTACTTACCTTAAAATATTTATAGTCTTAATCTAGGGTGAGACAAGTAGTATTTATTGTAAGAAATCAAGTGTGGTATGTATGGTAATCAGCCAGGCTACCTTACCAGGCCACCCCCACCCACACATACTATTCTATGATATTTAAGCATCCCAGAGCGATAAAATGTATATACAGTTCACTCATTACTTACCTTAAAATATTTGTAGTCTTAATGTAGGGTCAGGAGTAAGTAAATGAGATAAAACGAATAAATGAGAGAGAGAAAGAATGAGTACATGAGAGGGGACAGGCGCAGAGTAAACAAACCAGGCGAACGTAAGTTTTGTAAACAAACGAAGTGTACACGTCTGGTTTGTGTACAAGTTACATTGTGTACAGGTTGTCTCTACATTGATACGGTAGAATTAATAAAGAAGAACACTCCCCATTCTCATGTAACATCATTTTGAGAAGAAATGAAGCCTGAGTGAAGGCAATGGAAATAAGTCACACTGACTTTTTGGGTTATCCTAGGTTCTCTACACGTATGTTGTTATGTATGATAATCTATGTAACTGTATTTGTGTATACCTGAATAAACTTACATACATACGAAAGGAATAATTTTCTACAGTTACCCCCAGTAACACATTTTCTCTTATGTTAGATTAGAGAAAATGTTATTCTTGCCGTCACTTGTACAAGTTATGTGGCTCCCACATCTTATATTTATGTTATTTATTCTATTGTGGGGTGTATTTATCATCTTTTTATGTTATGTATCGTGTTTATTATATAATTTTGAAAAAAATATCATGGATGGATTAATGAAAATGTGTATATTACCGTAATATACGACATTTAATGAGACTCGGTGAGTATTGTTATTATTATCATTTCTAATATGGCGTCACTTGTGCAAGTCGTCTGCTACCACATCTCACATTTATGTTTATTTATTCTACTGTGGGGTGTATTTATCTTATTTATATGTTATGCATGTGTTTATTATATAATTTTAAAAAAAATATCATGGATGGATTAATGAAAATGTGTATATTACCGTAATATACGACATTTAATGAGACTCGGTGAGTATTTTTATTATTATCATTTCTAATATGGCATCACTTGTGCAAGTCGTCTGCTACCACATCTCACATTTATGTTTATTTATTCTACTGTGGGGTGTATTTATCTTATTTATATGTTATGCATCGTGTTTATTATATAATTTTGAAAAAAATATCATGGATGGATTAATGAAAATGTGTATATTAACGTAATATACGACATTTAAATGACTCGATGATTATTATTATCATTACTAATATGACGTCTGGAGACATAAGACACTTACCAATTTTAATGTGTACCTGCATGCCAGCACAGTATGTAAGTTTATTTAGGTACAGGTATACATAAGTATAATTATCAGAGTATATATAAAATATGAAATAACTTTTAAAAACATTTGAAATTTTGGAGTTTCCAGACAAAATGGAGAGACTTAGTGCTTACTGAGCTCATGGAGAATGTAAACAAACAGGGTGGGGCACGGTGACCGTATTAGAAAGTCAGGTGGGGGGAGCCGTATAGCGAGTTTTGGTCATAATTTGAAATGTCCGTATTAGCGGAACGCCGTAAAGTGAAACGCCATAAAGCGGGGCCTTCCTGTACAGCTTATGCACCAGGGTTTTTGACATACAGTTAACCCTCGACCAACGATGGCATCGTCTAACGTTAAATCCGACTAGCGATACATTTTAATGCAAAAATTTTGCCTCGACTAGCGCTAAAAAACTCAACCAACACTATTCGTTCCGTCTGAGACACGTCCACTTGTGGCCAGTGTTTACAAGCCAGCCAGCCACCGCGGTCCCATCCAAACATACAATCGGAACATTTCATATTATCACAGTGTTTTTAGTGATTGCACCTGCAAAATAAGTCACCATGGGCCCCAAGAAAGCTTCTAGTGCCAACCCCACAGCAAAAAGGGTGAGAATTACTATGGATATGAAGAAAGAGATCATTGCTAAGTATGAAAGTGGAGTGTGTGTCTCCGAACTGGCCAGGTTGTACACAAAACCCCAATCAACTATCGCTACTATTGTGGCCAAGAAAACGCCAATCAAGGAAGCTGTTCTTGCCAAAGGTGCAACTATGTTTTCGAAACTGAGATCGCAAGTGATAGAAGATGTTGAGAGACTGCTATTGGTGTGGATAAACGAAAAACAGATAGCAGGAGATAGCATCTCTCAAATGATCGTATGTGAAAAGGCTAGGAAGTTGCATGAGGATTAAATTAGAAAAATGCCTGCAACTAGTGGTGATGTGAGTGAATTTAAGGCCAGCAAAGGTTGGTTTGAGAGATTTAAGAATCGTAATGTCATACATAGTGTGATAAGGCATGGTGAGGCTGCCAGTTTGGACCAAAAAGCAGCTGAATAATATGTGCAGGAATTCAAGGAGTACATAGACAGTGAAGAATTGAAACCTGAACAAGTGTTTAATTGTGATGCCGACAATGTTGTGAAACACTTTAGGCATGTCATAAAGGAACGGGATGTACAGGCCTCTATGGACAGATATGTTGTGCGACAGAGGTCCAGTGACTCTCAAGCTGGTCCTAGTGGCATTAAAAGAAGAAGGGAAGTAACCTCGGAAAAGGACTTAACACCTCAAGTCCTAATGGAAGGGGATTCCCCTTCTAAACACTAACACCATCCACAGTCTTCCCTCCTCCCATCCCATCAATCATCACCAGATCTTCAATAAAGGTAAGTGTCATGTAATTGTACATGTCTTCTTCAGTTTGTGTATTAAAATTAATATTTCATGTGGTAAAAATTTTTTTTTCAATACTTTTGGGTGTCTTGCACGGATTAATTTGATTTCCATTATTTCTTATAGGGAAAATTAACTTGACTAACGATAATTTCGATTAACGATGAGCTCTCAGGAACAGATTAATATCGTTGGTCGAGGGTCCACTGTACTAGTAGACCTAAATTCTAGTGCCCTCAAATCTAGTGAGAGAAAGCTGGTAGGCCTACATCTGAAAGAATGGGTCTATGTGGTCAGTGTTCACAGTATAAAACAATCCTGCAGCACACAGTGCGTAATAAGAAAAAAAAATTGACAGTGTTTTTGGTTTAAAACTGCAACTTTGCACTGTATTTTCGTATGATATTTATGATGGTATTCTAGTTTTCCTGGTCTCATTTTATAGAATGGAAGACATATTACAGAAATTGAGACGATTTTGATTGGTTTTGCAATGAAAAGTACTTCGAAATTGTGCTCAAAGTAGCAGAAATCTTTGATTTTTGCCGAAGTTCAAAAGTAAACAAATCATGCCAAGCGTCCAATACACGTCAACTGATGAGTCTAATATTCTTTCACAGATGTATTGATATTATTTATACCATTTTCTACACTAATGCAGTAGTCTGCATACAGTAAATCTTTTTTGAGAATAAAAATTCTAAGTGGAAAGCAAAAGAATGTAAGAGGGGTGTGGGGACATGACTAATGAACAGAGGAAACGTTATTTTAGTACCAGGAATGTCTTTCTTGTTTATTCTGGACCCTATTTGGAAGTTGGCATCTTCTGAAATTTGTGTAAAATTGACAAAATTGCTAAATTCTGACCACTTTATTGGATAGTTGAAATTGATAAATGGGTGGCTTCTTGTACTCATTTGATAGGAAAAATGGAATCCTAATGAAATTGTTATGATTTTTGTCGACTAGTACATTGGAATTGGCCAAAAATAGGGCTCAAAGTGGGCAAAATCGCCGATGGGTAAACATCATTGAGACCGCTAACTTCGCGAAAGCATAATTCCATAAGTTTTCCATCAAATTTCATATTTTTGGTGTCATTATGATTGGGAAAAGATTCTCTATCTTTTCATAAGAAAAAATAATTTTTTTTTTGAAAAATTTTCAACCCTGAGAACAAGTCTGGGAGAGGCCTGTTGACCCTGAAAGGGTTAAAATCTCTGCATATACTATGGGACTACTGACCACACAGATGGCAAGCAATCCAGGTCTGTCTTTGTCCCTTACCCATTTTGCAGACTACACAGATGTTCATGGTAGTGGTCCTCTTACAATACTGGACAACTCTCTTAGCTAGCTAGTCTATAATTCTCTGATGTGTTTAATTTTTTTTGTAACAGTTGTTCTGATTTGGCTTTATTTCCAATGAAACTGTTTGAATCCACCCGAATCCGGCTTTATTTCCATAAAAAGTGTTTGAAACCGCCTGAATCCAGCGAAATCCATTTGAATCCTCCCGAATCCAGAAAAACTGGACAAATCTAGTTAGTGGATCACTGTATATATTTTTTCTAATCACCTTAACAGTAGACCTGTCTATCTGTATTGTAACTATTTGTTGTATTTAATTATAACAGTTCTTCCAATTTGGCTTTATGTCCAATGAAACCATTTTAATCCACCCGAATCCAGCTATATTTCCAACAAACCATTTGAATCCGCCCAAATCCAGTGAATCCGCCCGAAACCAGCTTGTGGATCACTGTATATCTTTCTCTTAATAAGCACCTTAACAGTAGATCTGTCTATGTGTATTGTAACTATTTGTTGTAGTTCCTGTTTGAGTGATTGATAGTGCACGTAGAGCCCCCTCAGTTAGTGAAACCAGTCAGAGGATACATTGCTATTAATGAATCTGTTTGAATTCAGTCATTGGATGAATCCGGGCAGATCTGGATTAGGCTCACTGGGTGATATTGGACTAGCTCATGAAAAGGACTACTGAAAAAAATTAAACAGTGTAATATATGTTCAGTTTGATACAGAAAGGATAACTTGCATGTTTGGGCATCAATGGCTTCAATATATCTTTGTTATTGTACACTGCTTCTCCTTTTTGCCTCAGTAGATATTATTTTATGCTAGATTAGTTCCAAGCACTGCAGAGATATATCTTATAGTCACTGACACAGTTTAAAGTTCTAGTAAGCAAGAGAGACTGTGAAAAACACGAAAGAACACAGCGGCACGGCAACACGGCACCATGCCGATGATGATACAAAAATAGGCCGTATGATTCATTCTGAGGAAGATACCATTGAACTCCAGGAGGCTTTGGACAAAATGTTTTGGTCTGAAAAATGGCAGATGAAGTTCAGTGTGGACAAGTGTAAAGTACTAGTCCTTGGAAATAAAAATAGCCCTCTAAGTTATAAACTAGGTGAAGTATAGCTTGATCATACAGTAGGTGGAAAAGACTTGGAAGTCATGTTAAGCAGAAATCTAAAGTAAAGACAGCAGTGTCTAAGTGTGCAGAATAAGGCTAATAGATTACTGGGATTTATTTCAAGAAGTGTATTTAACAGAAGTCCAAAAGTTATTTTACAGCTCTATGCATCACTAATTAGGCCTCATTTGGAATATGCTGCTGCTAAGTTTTGATCTCCTTACTACAGGAAGGATATAGACTCATTGGAGAACATAGAAGAATGAAAAAAAGAAACAATCAACAATCTTGTATATATAATGCAACTCCTCCCCCTTCCCATTACATCTATCCATATGGAACAACTTAAACCCCTGAATATTACACTAAGCGATCATATCTTGACTCTTCAAATCATGCCATGTTTCAGTTATTGCAATGACATTAAAGTTCCCAGTACACACTATGAAACTTAATTCATTAAAGTATTCTTGCACTCGACTTAGTAAAAATCCCAGTTTATATTTTTCTTCTGCACTTTTTACTATCACCTTTGCTTTACACAATTTCTGTAATTATCATTACCCTGTGTTACTCACGAACTGTTATTATTAAGATTCATAATATCAAACCTAGGTCAATATTCCTATTCTTATTCTCCATTTCTAAAACCATCCTCTACCCTAATCAGAATTTAATGTTCTAACAACAACTTCAACTGAGCTAGAAAAGAAAACCCAAAACTGCCCTTGATAAGTGAACCTATCAATGGATATTGTCTTTTGGCCATAGAAAGGGGCCCCCCAGTTGTTTAATGAATGGTACTGATTACCCTTACAGGTTCAAAGCCAAAAATTAATCCCATTGCTCTGGACACCATTCATTTCCCCACACCCCTTCTTGGCAATAGGGCCACTTATACAGGGTGCCCCCCTTTCCTAATTATGACTTTTGCTGTCCTGTCCCATTCTACGTAAATCTCATTCTGTGCTTGCTTACATCATTGCTTCCAGCACTGAGGCAGAAAATGGGATTGACCATTACTGTTCATGATGTTGTCAAGTGGCTACAATACCTCCATTCCCAGCCCCAGGAAAGCAAAACACTCTGCCTCTTACTTGTCCTTCAAGCAGAAGGCTTATCCATGTCCTAACCTGGCTATCTTCAAAACGTTTTCTATTTTCCTTGGCTCATTCCTCATTGAATTCCCAGTAGACGGACTCACTTCATGGGTTAGCACAGAGAATTGTTGATTTTTCCAACAACAGTTTCCTGGAAATTGTTGATTCTACCTCTCATCAATCCTCATGATTCTTAACTTTGCCCCAAGCTTTCAGCCACTTCCAAGGTTCCTTTCTTGGCTTTTGAGGATTCTCAACAGGAAGATTATTGCAAAACTTTCAATTTCTCATCAGTCTCTGTATCTCAAGCTTAGCCACCTCTTTTTGTGCGGGTGCTTGCTCAAGAAGGACTCTTGTTCAGATTACAGAGAGCACAAAAGACACATCTTAAAACAGATTTAAAGTATAGTTACCACTGATGTAAGTACAGATAAACCACCATTTAACAGCTATACATACTATTTGAGGCCTCATTTGGATTATGCCACTCAGTTTTGGGGTCTCCTTATAGAGGATGGATTAGATCATTGGAGAAAACATACAGAGAAGAATGACTAAAATGATTTACTGTATGAGGAATCTCCCGTATGAAGATAGCCCCGAGCCTTGAATTTCCACTCTGTGGAGAGACATAGAGTGAGGGAAGAATCATTGAAGGGGTATAAGGGGAAGATATTAATAAAAGTACAGTGGACCCCCGGTTCACGATATTAATCCGTTTCTGAGAGCTTATCGTAAAGCAAAATTATCGGAAAGAGAATCAATATTCCTGATAAGAAATAATGGAAATCAAATTAATCCGTGCAAGACACCCAAAAGTATGAAAAAAAAACTTTTACCAAAATGATATATTAAGTTTAATGGCAATTTTAATAATTACAATAACAGTAATAAAGTAGAATAATCACAATAGAATAATTGACACTTACCTTTAATGAAGATCTGGTGATGATTGATGGGATGGGAGGAGGGGAGAGTGTCGACGTTTTTAATGTTTAGAAGGGGAATCCCCCTCCATTAGGACTTGAGGTAGCATATCCTTTTCCGGGGTTACTTCCCTTCTTCTTTTAATGTCACTGGACTTCTGTCAAACAACATATCTGTCCATAGAGGCCTGTACCTCTTGTTCCTTTATGACTTTCCTAAAGTGGTCACAACTTCCCAGTGTACGGGTTTTTTGCCAAAAACGGCTTGCAGTAGCTGTGTCAGGGTGATTTTCATCAAAAAAGGTTTGCACTTCAAGCCACTTTGCACACATTTCCTTAATTTCAATAGTCATTAGCATCCTTGGTCTCGATGGGTTTGCACTAGAAGCTTTCTTGGGACCCATGGTGACTTATTTTGCAGAAACAAGCACCAAAAACAGTGATAATATGAATAATTAGAATGTATCCTTAGATGTGGCACACTGGCTGGCTTGTAAACACTGACACTCTTGTACGAATCGTATCGCATCCGGGTTTTGTAACGGGAACCGAGGCAAATTCTCTGCGATAAAAGGGCATCGGTTACCAGATTTATCAGATACCAATAGCATGGGAAAACCAGGGGTCCACTGTACTGAGGGTGTTGAACCATGAAAAAAAAAAAACAGAAAATACGGGTTTAAGTTTTTGGGTGAATTTAGATTTAGAAAGGTTTTCGAACAGAGTGGTGGATGCGAGGGAAAGGTCTTCCGGTAGGGTATTGAGGCTAGGACCTTGGGTAGCTTTAAAATGAGAATAGACAAATATATTTAGTAGGAGGGGCTGGGTTTGATTGGTGTCGTGGGTATGGGAGTTAATTCTTGGGTAGTTTTGGAAAGGGGTGGTTTTGATAAAGATTTGCCTTGTATGGGCCAGTAGGCCTTCTGCAGTGTTCCTCCATTCTTACATTCTTATGTAAGAAAGGAGGAAAAGTGCAGCATTCCTCTTGTCCCATACTAGGCAGGTCCTTTACAATCATCCCACTAACAAAATATTTTCCCAACCCAATTTTCAGTGCTTCCTATGAAATAAGCTTTGATAATTCTATTCACTCATGTGCAAGTCCCACTCAAATCCAACTCCTCTCACACATGTATATACCCAACCTGGGTGTGGGGGAAGTTCGTGAGGCAGTAGGTAAAATGAAGGGGTTTAAAGGGAGCCGGGGGTTGATGGGATAAAGATGGAAATGTTTAAAAGCAGGTGGGATATAGTTTTGGAGTGGTTGGTGCTATTATTTAATAAATGTATGTAAGAGGGTAAGGTACCTAGGGATTGGCAGAGAGCATGCATAGTTCCTTTGTATAAAGGCAAAGGGGACAAAAGAGAGTGCAAAAATTATAGAGGGATAAGTCTGTTGAGTTATACTGGTAAAGTGTATTGTAGAGTTATAAATTTAAAGAATTAAGAGTAAGACGGAGAATGGAATAGCAGATGAACAAGGAGGCTTTAGGAAAGGTAGGGGTGTGTGGACCAGGGTTTACTGTGAAACATATAAGTGAACAGTATTTAGATAAGGCTAAAGAGGGCTTTGTGGGATTTATGGATTTGGAAAGCTAAAGACAGGGGGGATAGGGGGGCATTGTGGCAGATGTTGCAGGTGTATGGTGTAGGAGGTAGGTTACTGAAAGCAGTGAAGAGTTTTTAGAGGATAATGAGGCTTAAGTTAGAGTATGTAGGAAAAAGGGAAATTTTCCCAGTAAAGTAGGCCTTAGACAAGGGTGTGTGATGTCACCGTGGTTGTTTAATATATTTATAGATGGGGTTGTAAGAGAAGTAAATGCAGGGGTCTTGGCAAGAGCTGGAGTTAAAAGATAAGAATCACACAAAGTGGGAGTTGTCACAGTTGCTCTTTGCTGATGACACTGTGCTCTTGGGAGATTCTGAAAAGAAGTTGCAGAGATTGGTGGATGAATTTGGTAGGGTATGCAAAAAAAGAAAATTAAAAGTGAATACAGGAAAGAGTAAAGGGTTTTGAGGATAAAAAAGATTAGGTGATGAAAGATTGGATATCAGATTGGAAGGAGAGAGTATGGAGGAGGTGAATGTATTCAGATATTTGGGAGTGGACGTGTCAGCGGATGGGTCTATGAAAGATGAGGTGAAAACATAGAATTGATGAGGGGAAAAGGGTGAGTGGTGCACTTAGGAGTTGTGGAGACAAAGAACTTTGTCCTTGGAGGCAAAGAGGGGAATGTATGAGAGTATAGTTTTACCAATGCTCTTATATGGGTGTGAAGCATGGGTGATGAATGTTGCAGCGAGGAGAAGGCTGGAGGCAGTGGAGATGTCATGTCCTGAGGGCAATGTGTGGTGTGAATATAATGCAGAGAATTCGTTAGTTTGAAGTTAGGAGGAGGTGCAGGATTTCCAAAATGTTGTCCAGAGGGCTGAGGAAGGGTTGTTGAGGTGGTTTGGACATGTAGAGGAATGGAGCGAAACGGAATGACTTCAAGAGTGCATCAGCTGTAGTGGAAGGAAGGGGGGGTAGGGGTCAGCCTAGGAAAGGTTGGAGGGAGGGGGTAAAGGAGGTTTTGTGGGGCGAGGGGCTTGGACTTCCAGCAGGCATGCATGAGCGTGTTTGATAGGAGTGAATGGAGGCAAATGGTTTTTAATACTTGACGTGCTGTTGGAGTGTGAGCAAAGTAATACTTATGAAGGGGTTCAGGGAAACCGGCAGGCCGGTCTTGAGTCCTGGAGATGGGAAGTACAGTGCCTGCACTCTGAAGGAGGGGTGTTAATGTTGCAGTTTAAAAACTGTAGTGTAAAGCACCCTTCTGGCAAGACAGTGATGGAGTGAATGATGGTGAAAGTTTTTCTTTTTCAGGCCACCCTGCCTTGGTGGAAATCGGCCAGTGTTTACCTGGAGTTTACCTGGAGAGAGTTCTGGGGGTCAACGCCCCCACAGCCCTGTCTGTGACCAGGCCTCCTGGTGGATCAGAGCCTGATCAACCAGGCTCCTGCTGCTGGCTGCACGCAAACCAACGTACGAGCCACAGCCCGGCTGGTCAGGAACCGACCTCAAGTGCTTGTCCAGTGCCAGCCTGAAGACTGCCAGGGGTCCGCTGGTAATCCCCCCCATGTATGCTGGGAGGCAGTTGAACAGTCTTGGGCCCCTGACACTTATTGTATGGTCTCTCAACGTGCCAGTTGAGTGTGATAATAAAAAAAAATAAATTTGAAACTTCCTAAGGTTTTAGCTTTGATAACCAATATAAATATGATTTGGCAGTTGGGAATTTAACAGCTGTAAATTCGCAAATGTTCGAAGCCCGCAGAAGTGGAAAACACGAATGTTGAGTGAGACCTGTACTTCTTGATATGAAGCCAAGGATTCTGTTAGCTTTATTGTGAACACTTATGCACTGTTGTCTTAGTTTCAGATTACAGTGGACCCTCCCTTTTTGTTTGGCTCTGTTTTCGCTTATTTCCCTCATCGCCGATTTTTTGCGTAAAATTGTTGGCACCGTTTTTGTTTTCCTACATTCTCATCTGTGGTACAGTAAAAATATTGACTCCATTTCCGTTGTTTTCCTCCATTCTCATCGGTGGTACGGTACCTGTCGAAGTGCCGCGAGCACACAAAGCCTCCACACCACACATTCTGAGGCAGCGTCATATGAAACATTTCATAGTAATTCATTATTTTTTGCACCTGTTTAATCTGTGTGACTGTTAAATAAGCCACCATAGGCCCAAAGAAAGCTGCTAGTGCCAGCCCATTGACAAAGAATTTGAGAGACATGATAGAATTAAAAAAAAAATTTGTGCAAAGTACAAAGGGGGAGGAGGAAGAGAGAGGGGAAATGGCTTTTTTTCAGTGATTTTTCGATTGTATGAACAAAAACGGGAGTTGATAAAGGCTTATTCCCCGCCATCGATAAAGTATGCATTAACTGTGTAGAAAGTAAATTAACCCTTTAAAAGGATAGAAAAAAAAGCACGAAAACTGACTCCACCAAGTTTTTTGGGGTTATAGGGCCCTTACAAAATTTGCCCCCCCTCCCTTTTACCCCCCCTCCATGCCGCATCCCCAAGGAACGCAAGTAAAAATTACAGTGGAACCTCTATTTTAGAGTTAATGGGTTCCCTGACCTTGCCCATTCTGGATTTGTGTTTGCAATCAGTTTTCCTCCCTTTAAATTTTGAAAAGCATTTATCCCTTTTCCCGGCTCTATGAGGTACGAAAGAAAACAAATTTCATAAAATCATTTTTCAACTTATCTATTTTTCACAATTCATTGATATGACAAAAACAATATTAAAACAAGGAAAAACCCGTATATATCTAGATTTAATAAAAAGTCAAGTGCAAGTGGAGGGGCCAAACGCTCCACATGTTGGGTATCCTGCCATTAAGACTGAATAAGTTAATGATGACTGACTGACTGAATGAATGACTTGATGAATAATTTAAAGACTTTGACTGACTGAATGACTTGACTGACTGAATATGATAATGACTTGCCCGATCATGGGAAGGATGCCTACAAGGGCAATAAAAATGAGGTCAACTAGAAATTACAGTAAAGAAACAACTGGAAATAGGCTACATTTTTGTGACTGGACAGTGATAACAAGTTGCATAGACGTAAATGATTCCCGGGGAAAAATTCAAAACAGTGTTCCTGCCATTCTTGATAATATTGGGGCGTTACTAGCACCATGGCTTGTTGTAGTATTTTAAAATCTCAGGTTAAAGTGTTGAAGAAGGAGTTTTTACTTTTCAGGGGGAAAAAATAGGAGATGAGCTTCTTAGATGAGTTAAGGAGTGTGAGATGGTAGCTGGTGAGGAGGAAAAAGTTCCCTGCAGTGATTTGGAGAGTGGCAGCCACTTTAAGTGGCAAGTGCCTCTTCAAGGGGGGCCCCTTGGCGTGGTGAAGAGGTCTTGGTCTGAGGCATTAGCCCTGTCGGTCTTCTTCCTCAGACCCAACTAATTACCCCCCATTCTCCCCTCCCCTATCCCATCCTCCCCTTTTTCCATTCCTCCTCCCCTCCTAAACCCCCTCCCTTTTTTGCCCTTCCTCTTTTTGGCCTTTGGGATTTCTCCCACGGCGCGCTGTTCCTAGGTAGGGGAAAGGACCGGGGTCCATCCCATTCCGTTGAAGGTTCTTGGCGGGTGGCGTAGTTTGCCGGGGAAAATCTGGATTCCCTGGGGATGTCCCGACCCCTCTCCGGTATCCCGGAGTAGCTTTGGTTGTCTCTTTGGGCGACGGGTGTATCTCTGGAAGCCACCTTGCGGATTCCGGGGGTGGTAGCCGAAGGAGGATGCTTTGTTTGGCGGATATCGGCCGCCCTCTCTTTTGTCCACCAAGGTTAGCTCGGCAGATGTGAGGTTGCTATCCCAATTGCTGGTTCATGGCATGAAGGGTTTGGGTATGGCACGGGTTCCATTTCTGCATTGTGCTACTAGTGGTGTTGAGGTCTTCTTGGGTGCGGAGGGAGATTTCCGGCCCTTTCATTCCTCCTGGGAACTATTCCTCCCCGCTCCCCCCTTTTTTTATTTTTTTTTTTATTCTTACTTTCTTTTCTTCTTTCATTTTTTTTTTTTAAAAACAAAAAGAAAAGGAGTAACCTAACCATGGCAGCCCTAGTCCATGAACCCACAAACCCCTGGGCCCTTCTTGATACTGCACCCCATTCTGACCCTGCCTTGTGTTTAGACCACTCTTCGGACACTCCTGATGCCCCTGTACCTCTTGCTGGTGCTGTTTCCTCACCCGCTTCAGGTACCGGGGGGGCTTCGACTGACTCCTTCGATTTGTCTGAACTCCGCTCTCCTTTGACTATGCTTCCGGTTTTCTCCTCTACGGTACGACAATTTTCGAATTGCCCGCCCATTTCACGCCGGACCAACTTCGGCCCTACTCCTAAACGCCAACGTCAATCTCCTGATGATGTTTCATTCGTTACCTTCCCCATTCTACTCGGAAAAGACCGACACATCAAGCACTCTCTCTCCACGCTCAGTTTCGGACCACAAATGGACTAAATTTTTTATTTTAAGACGACTTCTTCTTCTGCTACCTTTCTGACCATAGTATTGGCAAAGCACCCCGCGTCATGTTGGCAGAAAATATTTCATTTCATGCTCTCAAGAGTGGTATGGCGCATGTCACTGTCCAGAATGCTACCCCAAGCTCATGATCTTTCTCTCTTTTGAATATCGATACTACTCCTATCACTATTGAAAAACATCTTTCTCTCAATTTTGTAGTGGTACTGTTTATTCTGCCCATACATAGTCCCAAAAGAATTTCTGTCATGTGGCAATGACATTTTTGAACAGCTGGAACTCCAGGATCTCCCAATCCTCAAAGTTAACCCCTTATGTCCTTCCTGCCAGGGGCGGAGACGTTACCCTTGCAAAGTGGCTCGTTTAACTTTTGACAGCCCAGAACTCCTGTCCTCGTATATGTAGTGGGACATCGGTTACAAGTTGGAAAGGTGATACCTACAATGCAACAATGTAGAAATTGCTGGCGTTTTGGTCACCCAGCGAAATTGCAGATCTATTTGGGCCCAATGCCCAGTCTGTGTGCCCACGACCATTCTAATACATCTTGCAGTCAACCTCCATCTTGCCTTAATTGTAATGAAGCTCACCCTTCGTACTCCCGCCATTGCCAGGGCTTTTAAATGAACGTGAAATCCATTGCCTCAAAGAGGGAGAGGTCTCCCTTATTTCTATGGCAGTTACTCATTCCGCTCCAAGGGAGACTACCCCGTGTTTCTTATTCTCGTGTTTCCAAACATCCCCCCCCTTCTGAGCTCCCCTCTTCTGCAGCCTCCTCTGTTGTTACCCCTCCCATAGCCACTACAGCATCTAATCCTTTTGCTGTCCTTGGCCCCTGATGTCCCGATACAACTCAGTCTGTTCTCACATCTTTGCGTCCTTCTCACAAGCCCCGTACGACAAAATCCGTACGACCCTAAAACCAATCGCCCCTTTTTCCCGAAGTCCAAAAATCCACATTGTAAAAACCTTTTTTCCCTTCCTTCCCCTTTTCCACCCCCCCTTTCCTTTCCCGTTTGTACCTGTTTTTCCCTCTCTGGCCTATTACAAGTGTGGGGATTCCCCTCCTCCCCGTACTTTTCCCCTTCCCCCCCGTCCCCTCCAAGTTTCTCCCTCTTTTGCCACCCCCCAGGTTTCTTTTCTTCCCCCCCCAACTTCCTTTCCGCCCTTTCATTTCCCTCCCCCTTACTTTGGTACAGTCCATTCTGTCCCCAATTTTACTACCCTCCCCTCCTATCTCCAAAAGGTCTCCCTACTCTTTTAATTCAGAAAAAACTTTAAGCCATTTTAGAATATTGCAGAGACTAAACCCTTTAATGGACACTGATTCCTTTCCCGTTCCTTCTCTTCCCTTCCCATTTCCAACCCCATTTGTGCAACGCTCCGTTCCTTCGCTCTTGAAGTTTTTCCATGCCACCACACGTTTTACTTTTTTAACCCTTAGTGTAGGGGCCTTTACCTGCAGATTCCTGTATTTTTCTTATCGCCCCAAACTGGCCTATTTACAGTGGAATTCGCGGGCCTCAGGGGTAATGGGGTGAGCTTCAGATGTTTTTTCCAGGTTTTCCCCTGTGGTGCTTGCTTACAAGAACAAAATTTACACTCGGCTTTTTTCCCAACCTATCTGGGGCTAAAATTTTTGATTCTTCGGACCCTTTCTCAGATGGACCTTTAATAAAAAGTGCCTTTTCTACGCGTGATATCCGTACTGTCAACTATTTGTCCATACCTCGCGCATTACACTGCGCCCGTTTCCCTTGAATAGGGTTTTACAATATGTTTTTATTCTCTCTCCTTTCGGCATTTTTTTCCCCAGCTTTCCCTTTTGTTTCACCCTTTCCCACCACCATTCGTTCTTGGGATTTTTAATGCCCACCTTTTCCCTTGGGGGGGGTCTCATTGTGCTTACGTGGCATTCAGTTGGGGCTTTTCTGCCTTTTCCACCCCCCCCATGTTTTAAAAACGGGTTTTCCCCCCCCATTTTTTATCCTCGTATCATCTCCTTTGCATCGCGGCACTGCTCTTCCGCCACGCACTAGACTTCCCCTGGTCGTTCTACCCGACTTAATGACGCGATCATTTTCCGATCTTCTTACTTTCCTTCCTATTCACCACCTTTCCCTAGCCCCGCTGGCAAAATTTTATCGGGGGAAAATTGGGGTCTTTTCTACACCTCATGTTTTAGTGGGTTCCCCTTCATCCCCCTTGACGAGCTCCTTCACTTTTTTCGACTCAGTTTATGCCGCAGTTCCTTTTTACCCCAAACCCAGGGGGGGCATTTTCAGAAGTGCTGCCTTTGGGGGTCTCCGCTTGTGCCCCTGCAGTCGTTGAAACGTGCTGCAGGGGCTGTACCGTACAATGAAACGCTGGGCTTCTTGATTTTTGCGAAGCGTGGGTCGCTTGCCGTGTCTCCAGAAATAAAGCACTTGTTGGCGGGGGCTATGTTTCCACATCACCTCGCTTTTCTATGAGTGCAGTCTGGAAAAAAAGTGGGAAATTGGTGGTAAATTTTTTTCCTGACCGGTCTGTTCTACGGGTCGCTGGTGTTGATGTAGGAAACCTCTCGATTTGCCTTTTAACTTGGCACCTTGTCCGTATTTTCCGAGGGCTAATTTGCCCTCGTTTCTTTCCCCAAAGTCTGCCAGAGAGTTGTACCCGGGGCTTTTTTCTCTCAGGAAAAACAGTATAATGTGCCTTTTACACTTCAAAAACTGAGGCAATTTCTCTCAGCTTGCCCTTCATCGGCAGCTGGGCCTGGCGCATTCTATTTGGA
>NC_069470.1:25701435-25743878 GCF_026875155.1 Cherax quadricarinatus
TTTTAAACTTTAAAGGGGGGGGTCTATTTTTTGGGTTGGGCATGATGTAGGCAAGCACAGAAGTGAGGATTTACGTAGAAGGTACAGGACAGCAAAAGTCATAATTAGGAAGAAGGGGGGGCACCCTGTTATATGTGGCATATTGCCAAGAAGGGGTGTGGCAAATGAATGGTTGTCCAGAGCAATTGGTATTAATTGTTGGCTAGACAAGCACTGTAAGGATAATGCAGTACCATTCATTAACAACTGGGACCACTTCTATGGCCAAAATGACACGTATGCCATTGATAGGGTTCACTTATCAAGGGCAGGTGTGGGTTTTCTTGCTAGCTCAGTTGAAGTTGTTGTTAGAACATTAAATTCTGATTAGCTAGAGGTATGGGTTTAGAAATGGAGAATAATGAATATGGATATATTGACTTAGGCTTTGATATTATGAATCTTAATAATAACAGTCGTGGAGTAACACAGGGTAATGATAATTACAGAAATTGTGTAAAAGCAAAGGTGAATAGTAAAAAGGTGCAGAAGAAAAATATATAACTGTATTTTATACTAAGTCGAAGTGCAAGAAATAACTTTAATGAATTATGTTTCATAGTGTGTACTGGGAACTTTAATGTCATTGCAATAACTGAAACATGGCATGATTTGAAGAGTCAGGATATGATCGCTTAGTGTAATATTCAAGGGTTTAAGTTGTTCCATATGGATAGATGTAATGGGAAGGAGGAGGAGTTGCATTATATATACAAGATTGTTGATTGTTTCTTTTTTTCATTCTTCTATGTTCTCCAATGAGTCTATATCCTTCCTGTAGTAAGGAGATCAAAACTTAGCAGCAGCATATTCCAAATGAGGCCTAATTAGTGATGCATAGAGCTGTAAAATAACTTTTGGACTTCTGTTAAATACACTTCTTGAAATAAATCCCAGTAATCTATTAGCCTTATTCTGCACACTTAGACACTGCTGTCTTTACTTTAGATTTCTGCTTAACATGACTTCCAAGTCTTTTCCACCTACTGTATGATCAAGCTATACTTCACCTAGTTTATAACTTAGAGGGCTATTTTTATTTCCAAGGACTTTACACTTGTCCACACTGAACTTCATCTGCCATTTTTCAGACCAAAACATTTTGTCCAAATCCTCCTGGAGTTCATTGGTATCTTCCTCAGAATGAATCATACGGCCTATTTTTGTATCATCATCGGCATGGTGCCGTGTTGCCGTGCCGCTGTGTTCTTTCGTGTTTTTCACAGTCTCTCTTGCTTACTAGAACTTTAAACTGTGTCAGTGAACTATAAGATATATCTCTGCAGTGCTTGGAACTAATCTAGCATAAAATAATATCTACTGAGGCAAAAAGGAGAATCAGTGTACAATAACAAAGATATATTGAAGCCATTGATGCCCAAACATGCAAGTTATCCTTTCTGTATCAAACTGAACATATATTACACTGTTTAATTTTTTTCAGTAGTCCTTTTCATGAGCTAGTCCAATATCACCCAGTGAGCCTAATCCAGATCTGCCCGGATTCATCCAATGACTGAATTCAAACAGATTCATTAATAGCAATGTATCCTCTGACTGGTTTCACTAACTGAGGGGGCTCTACGTGCACTATCAATCACTCAAACAGGAACTACAACAAATAGTTACAATACACATAGACAGATCTACTGTTAAGGTGCTTATTAAGAGAAAGATATACAGTGATCCACTAGCTGGTTTCGGGCGGATTCACTGGATTTGGGCGGATTCAAATGGTTTGTTGGAAATATAGCTGGATTCGGGTGGATTAAAATGGTTTCATTGGAAATAAAGCCAAATTGGAAGAAATGTTATAATTAAATACAACAAATAGTTACAATACAGATAGACAGGTCTACTGTTAAGGTGATTAGAAAAAATATATACAGTGATCCACTAACTGGATTTGTCCAGTTTTTCTGGATTCGGGAGGATTCAAATGGATTTCGCTGGATTCGGGCGGTTTCAAACACTTTTTATGGAAATAAAGCCGGATTCGGGTGGATTCAAACAGTTTCATTGGAAATAAAGCCAAATCAGAACAACTGTTACAAAAAAAATTAAACACATCAGAGAATTATAGACTAGCTAGCTAAGAGAGTTGTCCAGTATTGTAAGAGGACCACTACCATGAACATCTGTGTAGTCTGCAAAATGGGTAAGGGACAAAGACAGACCTGGATTGCTTGCCATCTGTGTGGTCAGTAGTCCCATAGTATATGCAGAGATTTTAACCCTTTCAGGGTCAACAGGCCTCTCCCAGACTTGTTCTCAGGGTTGAAAATTTTCAAAAAAAAATTATTTTTTCTTATGAAAAGATAGAGAATCTTTTCCCGATCATAATGACACCAAAAATATGAAATTTGATGGAAAACTTACGGAATTATGCTCTCGCGAAGTTAGCGGTCTCAATGATGTTTACCCATCGGCGATTTTGCCCACTTTGAGCCCTATTTTTGGCCAATTCCAATGTACTAGTCGACAAAAATCATAACAATTTCATTAGGATTCCATTTTTCCTATCAAATGAGTACAAGAAGCCACCCATTTATCAATTTCAACTATCCAATAAAGTGGTCAGAATTTAGCAATTTTGTCAATTTTACACAAATTTCAGAAGATGCCAACTTCCAAATAGGGTCCAGAATAAACAAGAAAGACATTCCTGGTACTAAAATAACATTTCCTCTGTTCATTAGTCATGTCCCCACACCCCTCTTACATTCTTTTGCTTTCCACTTAGAATTTTTATTCTCAAAAAAGATTTACTGTTATGCAGACTACTGCATTAGTGTAGAAATGGTATAAATAATATCAATACATCTGTGAAAGAATATTAGACTCATCAGTTGACGTGTATTGGACGCTTGGCATGATTTGTTTACTTTTGAACTTCGGCAAAAATCAAAGATTTCTGCTACTTTGAGCACAATTTCAAAGTACTTTTCATTGCAAAACCAATCAAAATCGTCTCAATTTCTGTAATACGTCTTCCATTCTATAAAATGAGACCAGGAAAACTAGAATACCATCATAAATATCATACGAAAATACAGTGCAAAGTTGCAGTTTTAAACCAAAAACACTGTCAAAGTTTTTTTTTCTCATTACGCACTGTGTGCTGCAGGATTGTTTTATACTGTGAACACTGACCACATAGACCCATTCTTTCAGATGTAGGCCTACCAGCTTTCTCTCACTAGATTTGAGGGCACTAGAATTTAGGCCTACTAGTACAGTGGACCCTCGACCAACGATATTAATCTGTTCCTGAGAGCTCATCGTTAATCGAAATTATCGTTAGTCAAGTTAATTTTCCCTATAAGAAATAATGGAAATCAAATTAATCCGTGCAAGACACCCAAAAGTATTGAAAAAAAATTTTTACCACATGAAATATTAATTTTAATACACAAACTGAAGAAGACATGTACAATTACATGACACTTACCTTTATTGAAGATCTGGTGATGATTGATGGGATGGGAGGAGGGGAGACTGTGGATGGTGTTAGTGTTTAGAAGGGGAATCCCCTTCCATTAGGACTTGAGGTGTTAAGTCCTTTTCCGAGGTTACTTCCCTTCTTTTTTAATGCCACTAGGACCAGCTTGAGAGTCACTGGACCTCTGTCGCACAACATATCTGTCCATAGAGGCCTGTACTTCCCGTTCCTTTATGACATGCCTAAAGTGTTTCACAACATTGTCGGCGTCACAATTAAACACTTGTTCAGGTTTCAATTCTTCACTGTCTATGTACTCCTTGAATTCCTGCACATATTTTTCAGCTGCTTTTTGGTCCAAACTGGCAGCCTCACCATGCCTTATCACACTATGTATGCCATTACGATTCTTAAATCTCTCAAACCAACCTTTGCTGGCCTTAAATTCACTCACATCACCACTAGTTGCAGGCATTTTTCTAATTTAATCCTCATGCAACTTCCTAGCCTTTTCACATACGATCATTTGAGAGATGCTATCTCCTGCTATCCGTTTTTCGTTTATCCACACCAATAGCAGTCTCTCAACATCTTCTATCACTTGCGATCTCAGTTTCGAAAACATAGTTGCACCTTTGGCAAGAACAGCTTCCTTGATTGGCGTTTTCTTGGCCACAATAGTAGCGATAGTTGATTGGGGTTTTGTGTACAACCTGGCCAGCTTGGAGAGACACACTCCACTTTCATACTTAGCAACGATCTCTTTCTTCATATCCATAGTAATTCTCACCCTTTTTGCTGTGGGGTTGGCACTAGAAGCTTTCTTGGGGCCCATGGTGACTTATTTTGCAGGTGCATTCACTAAAAACACTGTGATAATATGAAATGTTCCGATTGTATGTTTGGATGGGACCGCGTTGGCTGGCTGGCTTGTAAACACTGGCCACAAGTGGACGTGTCTCAGACGGAACGAATAGTGTTGGTTGAGTTTTTTAGCGCTAGTCGAGGCAAAATTTTTGCATTAAAATGTATCGCTAGTCGGATTTAACGTTAGACGATGCCATCGTTGGTCGAGGGTCAACTGTATGTCAAAAACCCTGGTGCATAAGCTGTACTAGTATGTCAGAAACCCTGAAAGGGTTAAACTAGTGACCACACTTGACATAAACTCAGAGAGATGTTTTTGGGTCTGCCCAAATGAGATACACCTGTATGAGGAAATGACATCTTTATTAAAAGAAAAGAAGACCAATAAAATATCCTTCTTGAAAGACATGTCAGCATGGTATGACAGGTGGGAAAAAAAGATGGGTGGTAAGGACGGGGCTGTCTTGGACAGTGCTCCTGAGGGGGCTAGTGCTGTCCTGGAGGACAGTGCTGAGGGTGCTAGTGTTGTCCTGGAGGAAAGTGTTCCAGAGGATTCTTGTGATGTCTTAGAAGATAGAGCTCATGAGGGTTCTAGTGTTGTCCTGGAGGACACTGAAGAAAACCCTATTCAGTCCACAAAGGTTCAAAATAGAGATACTGCTGGAGATGGATCAAAATGGGATGAGGCCTCATGGAATAGTTTCGACACACTACCAGCAAAACCTGGTGGAAGCACTGATGTCCATACAGGGGTAAAAGACATTGAGGAAACAGGAAAATAAATGCACCAGCAGTGAATGCAGCTACAATAAATCCTAGCAAACAGAAGGACAATCTATGTAAATATTATGCCTTGGGTATCTGAAGGCACAGTATATCTGGTAAACCAGGTGGGACATGCACCTTTGACCACCCCAAAAAATGCCGCACCCACATGAAAACAGGAGAGTGCAACTTCCTTTCTTGCAACTTATTTCACACAGAAATGTGTCACTCATCAATCCATGAAAGAATATGCTACAATGCATACTGCCAGGCACATCATCTAAAGGGGACTAGTAGACACAGACCAGCCAGACTATGGGAAACACAAGAGAGGAATCACAACCTCTCCAGGGACAGAGGTTTTTTAGGGCCAAATGCAAAAAAAGACTGGCATGAAATGACAATAATCCTACACCACCTGAAAACACTTCAGGAGCAGAGGCACAGACATTGGCCTCTACCCCAGAACTACGAATATTAGAGCCAGCAAATAAAACCCACTAAATTCCACCAATATGACATCTGTCTTTGCAAAGACACAAGGCCTAAAGCCACATAGGAGATTTCAACCTAACAACACCCTCAACTGAGCTAGCAAGAAAACCCCATCCCTGGCATATGTGTCATTTTGGCCATAGAAGTGGTCCCAGTTGTCAATGAATGGTACTACATTATCTTTACAGTGCTTGTCTAGCCAACAATTAACATCAATTGCTCTTGACAACCATTCATTTGCAACACCCCTTCTTGGCAAAATGCCACATGTAACAGGGTGCCCCCCTTCTTCCTAATTATGACTATTGCTGCCCTGTACCTTCTAACTAAATCCTCACTTCTACGCTTGCCTACATCATTGCCTCCAGCACTGAGGCAGAAAATAGGATCGGTCCCATTACCGTTCATGATGTTGTCAAGCCGGCTAACAATATCTTCCATCCCAGCCCCAGGAAAGCAAACCCTCTGTCTCCTACTCCTATCCTTCAAGCAGAAGGCCCTATCCATGTACCTAACCTGGCTATCCTCAACGTTTTCTACCTTCCTTGGTGTCGTTCATCACGATATTCCCAGTAGTCAATTCACATTCATCGGGTAGCACAGAGAATGGATTTAATGTTTACACAACAGTTTCCTGGATCTTCATTGATTCTACCTCTCCATCAATCCTCATGATTCTTAACTTTGTCCCATGCTTTCCATCCACTTCCCAGGTTCCTTTCTTGGCTTGAGGATTCTCAACAGGAGGATTATTGCAAATCTTCTTGTTTTCCTCAGTCAGTCTCTGTATCTCAAGCTTAGCCACCCTCCTTTAGCTGCTGGTAGTGTTGCTCAAGAGAGGACATCTTGTTCAGATTCACAGAGAGCACACAAGACACATCTTCACAGACTTAAGTATAGGTTGCCACTGAGTTAAGTACAGGTCACCACCATTTGCAGCTCTATACATCACTAGTGAGGCCTCATTTGGATTATGCCACTCAGTTTTGGTCTCCTTACTAGAGGATGGATACAGACTCATTGGAGAACATACAGAGAAGAATGACTAAAATGATTTACTGTATGAGGAATCTCCCGTATGAAGATAGACTCTGAGCCTTGAATCTCCACTCTGTGGAGACACATAGAGTGAGGGAATACATCATCGAAATGTATAAGTGGAAGATGGGCTTAAACACAGGTGATATTAACCTGTAAATGGTCCAAGCAGATCTATGTTCACATGTTTAGTGCTACAAAAGTAGATCTACGTTTTTTTTAAATATTGTCAAATATAACAAAAAAAAAGTAGATCAAAGTTTTTTTACACATTTTCAAATGCAAAAAAACAAAAAAAAAAGAAGATCTACTTTTTTACATACTTTGAAATGTTGAAAAAAACGTATACAGTGGACCCTCGCATACCGTTGGCATCACATAACGTTAAATATGCATAGCAATACATTTTATCGCTAAAATTTTGCCTCGCATAGCGCTAAAAAACTCGCTCAGCGCTATTCGTCCAAGATGCGTCTATGTGCGGCCTGAGCCAGCCTCACATGTTCCGTCGGTGGCATTGTTAACAAGCCAGCCTCCGCAGTAACATCCAAGCATACAATCGGAACATTTTGTATTATTACAGAGTTTTTGGTGATTTCATCTGCAAAATAAGTGACCATGGGCCCCAAGAAAGCTTCTAGTGCCAACCCTACAGGAATAAGGGTGAGAATTACTATAGAGATGAAGAAAGAGATCGTTGCTAAGTATGAAAGTGGAGTACGTGTCTCCGAGCTGGCCAGGTTGTATAGTAAACCCCAATCAACCATTGCTACTATTGTGTCCAAGAAAATGGCAATCAAGGAAGCTGTTCTTGCCAAAGGTGCAACTATGTTTCCGAAACAGAGATCGCAAGTGATAGAAGATGTTGAGAGACTCTTATTGGTGTGGATAAACGAAAAACAGATAGCAGGAGATAGCATCTCTCAAGTGATCATAAGTGAAAAGGCTAGGAAGTTGCATCAGGATTTAATTAGAAAAATGCCTGCAACTAGTGATGATGTGAGTGAATTTAAGGCCAGCAAAGGTTGGTTTGAGAGATTTAAGAATCGTAGTGGCATACATAGTGTGATAAGGCATAGTGAGGCTGCCAGTTCAGACCACAAAGCAGCTGAAAAATATGTGCAGGAATTCAAGGAGTACATAGACAGTGAAGGACTGAAACCTGAACAAGTGTTTAATTGGGACGAAACAGGCCTTTTTTGGAAGAAAATGCGAAGCAGGACCTACATTACTCAGGAGGAAAAGGCACTCCTAGGACATAAGCCCATGAAAGACAGGCTTACTCTGTTAATGTGTGCCAATGCTAGTGGTGATTGCAAAGTGAAGCCTTTATTAGTGTATCACTCTGAAACTCCCAGAGCGTTCAGGCAAAAAAATATCCTCAAGGCTAATTTGTGTGTGCTGTGGAGGGCAAACAGTAAGGCATGGGTCATAACGGAGCGAGAGGTACAGACCTCTATGGACAGATATGTTGTGCGACGGAAGTCCACTTGACACCTCAAGTCCTAATGGAAGGGGATTCCCCTTCTAAACACTAAGACCATCAACACTCTCCCCTACTCCCATCCTATCAATCATTACCAGATCTTCAATAAAGGTAAGTGTCATGTAACTCTGCATGTCTCTTCAGTTCGAGTGTATTAAAATTAATATTTCATGTGGTAAAAAAAAATTTTTGTTCATACTTTTGGGTGTCAGGAACGGATTAATTTGATTTCCATTATTTCTTATGGGGAAAATTAATTCGCATAATGATAATTTCGCATAACATTGAGCTCTCAGGAACAGATTAATAGCGTTATGCGAGAGTCCACCGTATATAGGTTTGGACCGTTTACGGGTTAATAAAGTACTGAGGGTGTCGAACCATGAAAAAACCAGAAATAATGGATTTAAGTTGGATAAATTTAGATTTAGAAAGGTTTTCGAAAAGAGTGGTGGATGCGAGGAATGGTCTTCCGAGTAGGGTAATTGAGGCTAGGACCTTGGATAGCTTTAAAATGAGAATAGACAAATATATGAGTAGGAGGGGCTGGGTTTGATTGGTGTCGTGGGTATGGGAGTTAATTCTTGGGTAGTTTTGGAAAGGACTTGCCTTGTATGGGCCAGTAGGCCTTCTGCAGTGTTCCTGTATTCTTAAGTACTTATGAAAGAGAGGAAGAACAGTGCAGCAGGCTTCTTGGCCTGTACTAGCCAGGTCCTTCACAATCCAACTCACTAACAAAATATTTCCCCAACCTAATTTTCAATGCTACCCATGGAATAAGCTTTGCTAAGTCTATACACAAATAACCCGCATATAAAAGAGAGAAGCTTACGACGATGTTCCGGTCCGACTTGGACCATTGACAAAGTCACACTGTGACAGTGTGACTTTGTCAATGGTGCAAGTCGGACCGAAATGTCGTCGTAAGCTTCTCTCTTTTATGTGCGGGTTATTTGTGTATCGTTCCAGTCATGGTATTGTGCCTTTTTTTATTTGCTAAGTCTATTTACTCATGTGCAAATCATGTGCATGTGCATGTACTTCTTGATATAAAGCCAAGGATTCTGTTAGCTTTATTGCAAACTCTTATGCAATGTTGCCTTGGTTTCAGATTACAGTGACTCTCCCTTTTTGTTGGGCTCTGTTTTCGCTCATTACCATTATCACTGAATTTTTCCATAAAATTATTGGCACCGTTTTTGCTTTCCTCCATTCTCACTTGTGGTATGGTAAAAATATTGGCTCCATTATCATTGCTTTCCTCTGTTCTTGTTGGTGTTATGGTACCTGTCCAAGTGCAGCATGCACACAAAGCCTCCCTCACACGAATTCTGAGGCAATGTCATAGGAAACATTTCATAATAATTTACTGTTTTTTGTACTTGTTTAGTCTGTGTGAGTACTAAATAAGCCACCATGGGCCCAAAGAAAGCTGCTAGTGCCTGTGCATTGATAAAGAAGGTGAGAAACATGATAGAATTCAAGGAAGAAACTCGTAGCAAAGCACCAAAGTGGAAGAGGAAGAGATTCAGTGATTCTACAATATATATGATACTAAAACAGCATGAGTCGATAAAGGTTATAGCACCAGCCATCAATAAAGTGTAGCAATAACAGTGTAGCAAGTAAGTTAAGCGATTAAGTGATAGAAAAAAAAAGACACGAAACTGACTCCTCCAATGTTATTGGGGGTATATAGCGCCACTGATAAACATACACCGCCCCGCCAATCTTACACCACCCTAAACTAATGCCAACATCTCCAAGGAACAGTAAGTGTAAATACAGTGAAACTTCTACTTACGAGTTTAATCAGTTCCATGACCTTGCTCGCATCTGGATTTCCTCATTTGCAATTAATTTTCCTCATTTAAATTAACTGAAATGCAATTAATCCCTTCCGGCTCTCAGCAGGCATGACAAGATACGTCAATATTTCACTAATATCACCTATACAACTTATTTATCTATCACAATTCATATATGACATAAACAATATCAAAAACATAGAAACCTAATATATACTATAGAATGAAGAGAATGTTATTATGTGACAAGTGGAGGTGGTCACAACCACTCCTGCATTGTTGTGGTAATCATTACCATCAAATGACGGACTTTTGAAGCCATCTATTAACCCTTTGAGGGTTTCGGCCGTACTAGTATGGCTTACAGCCCAGGGTTTTTGACGTACTAGTACGCCTAAATTCTAGCACCCTCAAATCTAGTGGAAGAAAGCTGGTAGGCCTACAAATGAAAGAATGGGTCTATGTGGTCAGTGTGCAAAGTCTAAAAAAAATCCTGCAGCACAGTGTATAATGAAAAAAAAAAAACTTTGACCGTTTTTTTGGAATAAAACAGCGACTGTGCACTGTATTTTTGTATGGTATTTATTGTTGTATTCTAATTTTCTTGGTGGCCTGGTGGCTAAAGCTCCCGCTTCACACACGGAGGGCCCGGGTTCGATTCCCGGCGGGTGGAAACATTTCGACATGTTTCCTTAAACCTGTTGTCCTGTTCACCTAGCAGCAAATAGGTACCTGGGTGTTAGTCGACTGGTGTGGGTCGCATCCTGGGGGACAGGATTGAGGACCCCAATGGAAATAAGTTAGACAGTCCTCGATGACGCACTGACTTTCTTGGGTTATCCTGGGTGGCTAGCCCTCCGGGGTTAAAAATCCAAACGAAATCTTATCTTATCTCTAACAGAAATTGAGATGATTCTGACTGGTTTTACAATGAAAAGTACCTTGAAATTGAGCTCAAAGTAGCAGAAATATTCGATTTTTACCAAAATTCAAAAGCAAACAAATCATGCCAAGCATCCAATACACGTCAACTGATGAGTCTAACATTCTTTTATACCATTTTTTACACTAATGCAGTATCTGCATAACAGTAAATCTTCTATTTTTTGTGAGAATAAAAATTCAAAGTGGAAAGCAAAAGAATGTAAGAGGGGCCTTGAGACGTGACTAATGAACAGTGGAAATGTCATTTTAGTGCCAGGAATGTCTTTCTTGTTTATTCTGGACCCTATTCGGAAAGTGGCATCTTTTGAAATTTGTGTGAAATTGGCAAAATTGCTAAATTCTGACCACTGTACTGGATAGTTGAAATTGGTAAATGGGTGGTTTCTTGCACTTATTGGATAGAAAAAATGGAGTTCTAGCGAAATATTTATGTTTTTTGTCGACCAGTACAGTGGAATTGGCTGAAAATGGGGCTGAAAATTGGCAAAATCGCCGATGCATAAGCATTGCTGAGATTGCTAACTTCGCGAGAGCATAATTCCGTAAGTTTTCCATCAAATTTCATACTTTTGGCGTCATTATGAAGGTCCCACTGGGGATCTTCATTGACTTACGTAAAGCTTTTGATACAGTTGACCATGACTTGCTCTACGTAAAATTGTCACACTATGGTATTAGAGGGCACTCCCTCAACTACCTCAAGTCTTACCTCAGCAACAGAAGCCAATATGTGTACGCAAATGGGGCAAGCTCTTCCGCACAACCAATTACAGTTGGTGTCCCACAGGGAAGTGTCTTTGGCCCTCTTCTCTTTCTCCTATACATAAATGACCTACCAAATGCTTCGCAATTACTCAAACCCACACTTTTTGCAGATGACACCACATACGTCTTCTCTCACCCAAGCCCAGTCACGCTAGCCAATACTGTAAACACCGAATTACAGAAAATATCTACCTGGATGAGGACTAACAAACTTACACTAAACATTGACAAAACCTACTTCATTCAGTTTGGTAGCAGAGCTACAGATGTACCTCTTAACATAACGATAAACGGATCACCTATCACAAAGCTAACAGAGGGAAAATTCTTAGGAATCCACCTCGATAATAGACTCAAATTTCATACACATATACAACAAATTTCTAAGAAAATTTCCAAGACTGTAGGCATACTATCGAAGATATGGTACTATGTTCCACAGTCAGCCCTCCTGACCCTTTATCACTCTCTATTTACCCCTATCTCACCTATGGAATTTGTGCAGTTGGCTCAACAACAATTAACCATCTCAGACCACTAAATTACCCAACAAAAGGCTGCAGTTAGAATGATAACAAATTCTCACTACAGGCAGCACACTCCACCAATATTCAAAAACACTAACCTACTCACCATACAAAACATCCATACTTATTATGTCACTTATTACATACATAGAACACTTAACTCTGATATAAACCCTCCCCTCAAAACATCTCCTTGCCAACCTCAACAGAACACATGACCATAATACAAGGCACAAGTATCACTCTTGATGTTCCTCGTGTCCATCTCACACTATGTATAAAACTCAACATGCACATAAAATGCCCTAAAATCTGAATTCATTACCTGTAAATGTAAAAAGAAACACTACCTGTTTAAAATTCAAGTCTCTTCTCAAAGTTCACTTACTCACTCAAAACCAAATAAATACTGAATAACTGAACCATATAAATTGTATATCCTAAATGTTACTCACAATTATATCACACAAATGTTAAACCTAACTTTGTTATTTTTTTTTTTAAATACACTACCTAACAGAATACTCCATTCTACTGAATGAACAGCAATGCATGCAACCATAGGACCTGTCTTTGTAATACTCATTTGTATTTTATAGTTATCTGTTTACAATAATGTCTTATCACTGACTTCATCATTGCTTAGTTAATCTTAAGTTAATTTTAAGCCAGCCCGTAATGCTATGCATATAAGTGGCTTTGGCATGCTGCTCTTACCTGTATTTTTTGTACCTCTGTATGCTAAAATTTCTAAATAAATAAATAAATAAAAAAATTATTTTTTTTTTAAATTTGGCCGATCCTGAGAAAGAGTCTCGGAGAGGCCCTGTCGACCCTCAAAGGGTTAATAATTATTACTGTATAGTACATTATTATTATACATATTATATTATTATTATTATATTACATTATTATACGTACTAATACAGTGGACCCCCGGTATTCGATATTAATCCGTTCCTGAGAGCTCATCGTATGCCAAAATTATCGAAATGCGAATTAATTTTCCCCATAAGAAATAATGGAAATCAAATTAATCCGTGCAAGACACCCAAAAGTATGAAAAAAAAATTTTACCACATTAAATATTAGGTTTAATGCACACAAACTGAAGAAGACATGCACAGTTTGTAGTACTCTGCTAACAATAGAATGCAGACACTTACCTTTAATGAAGATCTGGTGATGATTGATGGGATGGGAGGAGGGGAGAGTGTCAAACTTATTGTTTAGAATGGGAATCCCCTTCCGTTAGGATTTGAGGTATCAAGTCCTTTTCCGGGGTTACTTCCCTTCTTCTTTTAATGCCACTAGGACCAGCTTGAGAGTCACTGGACCTCTGTCGCACAACAAATCTGTCCATAGAGCTCTGTACCTCCCGTTCCTTTATGATTTGTCTAAAATGGGACACAACACTGTCACTGTAATAGTCACCAGCATGACTTGCAATAGCTGTGTTAGGGTGATTTTCATCCATAAAGGTTTGCAGTTCAACCCACTTTGCACACATGGATTCCACAACTGGTATAGGCTTCTCAGGGTTAGCCCCAAACCCTTCAAAATCTTTCTTAATTTCCATACTAATTCTCACCCTTTTTACCACAGGGTTGGCACTAGAAGCTTTCTTGGGGCCCATGGTGACTTATTTTGCAGAAACAAGCACCAAAAACACTGATAATATGGAATGTACCGAATGTATCCTTAGATGCGAGCACACTGGCTGGCTTGTAAACACTGGCATGCACGGGGCAGTTCAGGCCACACGTGGACACGTCTCGGACGAATCGCGTGTGACGGGTTTTTTAACGAGTGGCGAGGCAAAATTTTTGCATTAAAATGTATTTGAATACCGGATTTAGCGGATACCGATGCCATCGAATACCGGGGTCCACTGTATTGTTATAGAGTAGACCATCATTTAGCACAAGTTTATTTGGCATGATTTGGGTATAGCACGATTTAAGAATTATGGCACAATTTTATGTAACACTTCACAATATCAATTTAACATGGTTCAGTTTGCAGGAAGGTAAAAAACTCCCTTTTCGTCAAGCGTCTGCCTTGTTGTGGATCAGCGGGGGAGACCTCCCGCCATCCCTTGCCAGCCTCCAGTGCCACACCACCATTCCAGCGTTTGTACTTCATACATGTCCAGTGCCTCTTCTCTGCTACAAGCTAGCTGTGTTTGTGAATTGTTTTGATCTTTTAATTACTATATGTTGTATGTGCCAAGCAATCACAACACCCAGTAGACATACCAGTGTTGATGAAAGTGATAAGAAAACGTCTAAGCATTTAAGTCTTAGAATTAACTAAGAAAACAAGAAAGCATTAGACAAGAGATAACCTGTAAGTTTGTGTGACTGACTTACTGAACGACATAGTGACTTGACTGACTAAATGACTTGACTGACTTACTGAATGACTTGACTGACTTACTGAATGACTTGACTCACTGAAAGACTTGACTGACTGAATGACTTAACTTACTGATTTGACTGACTTACTGAATGACTTAAGAACATAAGAAAGGAGGAACACTGCAGTAGGCCTGTTGGCCCATACTAGGCATATGCAAGTCCCACTCAAATCAAACCCCTCTCACTCATGTATTTATCAAACCTAAATTTGAAACTACCCAAAGTTCTAGCCTCTATAACCCAACTAGGTAGACTGTTCCACTCATCAACTACCCTATTTCCAAACCAATATAAAAAAGAAAAAAATACTTTCCTACGTCCTTTCTAAATCTAAACTTGTCTAATTTAAATCCATTATTGCGGGTTCTCTCTTGGAGAGATATCCTCAAAACCTTACTAATATCCCCTTTATTAACCCTTTCGGGGTTTCGGACATACTAGCACCGCTTAAGCGCAGAGGTTTTTGATGTACTAGTACACATAAATTCTACCGCCGTCAAATCTCGCGGGAAAAGGCTGGTAGGCCTAGATGTGAGAGAATGGGTCTGTGTGGTGGGTGTGCATTTTAGAAAAAAAAAATCTGGAACCCAGTGGTGCATTGTGCGAATGCCATCTTAGTAAACAATGTCCACCATGCCTCGCGGTAATAAGCTCCTCACTCCTCGGCGAATTGGGACACTTTTGTTCCCCAGTGACAGTTCTAATACAGATGGAAGTGCCAGTGAAATTGAGTTTCAAGGTTTTGATGAGGTTACAACTGAAACTAATGACCATAATATCGGTAATAGTGAGGAAAACCCAGACGACCATCAGCCTTCCACTTCTGGTGCTGGACTGTCTTGTTCACATTCAGTTGTACCAGAATCAAAGAGGAAACTCCTATTTTCCCAAATCCCAGACTCAGATGTGAGCATTTGTGATGATAGTGATAGTGATTATGAACTACAAGCTCTTCAAACTAGTTCCAATAGTGATAGTGAAGTGCAATATTCCCCAGTGAAGCGTCAGTATATACGACGATATATGCGCTCTGGTAGTGTGCCATATGCTATTCCAATTGGAAGGAGTACATTTCAGTGTACATCCTGTGGCTGTACAACAGGAACTGACAGTGAAAATGACGATGATACTGTTGCAATTATGATGGAAAATGTGCATGGGGGTAGAAGTGGTGTTCTCGGGCGTGAGGCACCAGCAGTGGCACATGCTGCTACCCACGCCACTGCCACCCACGCCGCTGCCACCCACGCCGCTGCCACCCACGCCGCTGCCTCAGCTGATCTACAACAAAGGCCACCATCCCCCACCCACCCACCACACCAGCCTCCACAACCACAGTCACCTATCATTGTCCAGTACCCACCAGCAGACTGCACCTGGGATTGGCAGGAAGCTGTCAATTTTGTTCCAAATCCCCACCAGTTTGATGACAGCCAAAGTGGAATACGGCCATCCTGTATACTTGGGAACAATGCCACTGAACTGGAATGTTTCGAGTTATTCTTTGACGAACCCCTAATAGAAAGTACAGTGGACCCCCGCATAATGATTACCTCCGAATGCGACCAATTATGTAAGTGTATTTATGTAAGTGCATTTGTACGTGTATGTTTGGGGGTCTGAAATGGACTAATCTACTTCACAATATTCCTTATGGGAATAAATTCGGTCAGTACTGGCACCTGAACATACTTATGGAGTGAAAAAATATCGTTAACCGGGGGTCCACTGTATTGTCATGGAAAGCAACACATACTATGAGTACACCATGCAAATACAATACTTTCACCAAAATCACATCTACACCAGTGGAAGGAGGCAACTGTGGCTGAGATGTAGCTTTTCTTTGCCACAAAAATGCTTATGCCACATGTGCATAAGCACAGAGTGAAATCATACTGGTCAACAGACCGCCTGATAGCAACCCCAGGTTTCAGTGATATAATGCCAGTGAATCAATTTGTGCTAAAGTTATGTATGCTTCACTTCTCAGACAAAACCAGACCTGACAGAAACGACAGGTTATATAAGATTAGGAATGTGTTGGTGTATCTGAAACAGAAATTCATTATGTATTTTTATCCCTTCAGGAAGCTTGTAATTAACAAGTCTTTGATTCTGTTCAAAGGAAGACTCTCTTTCAAGCAGTACATACCAAGCAAGAGGAAACGCTTTGGTATAAAGTTGTTTGTGCTTTGTGATTGTTACAGTGGTCTGGTATTGGATATTGTGTACACTGGAAGTTATACATTGCAAAATACCAGAAAGTTATTGGGCATCTCTGGTGATGTGGTTAGAACAATGATGGAACCATATCTTGGTAAGGGGCATATATTATATACAGATAACTGGTTAATTGAATGTATAGGAACCTTTGAACCAAGTGAGAGAGTAATTGTGGTAGGGAACCTGAATGCTAAAGTAGGAGAAACTTTTAGAGAGGGTGTGGTAGGTAAGTTTGGGGTGCCAGGTGTAAATGATAATGGGAGCCCTTTGATTGAACTTTGTATAGAAAAGGGTTTAGTTATAGGTAATACATATTTTAAGAAAAAGAGGATAAATAAGTAAAAAAGATATGATGTAGGGCGAAATGACAGTAGTTTGTTGGATTATGTATTGGTAGATAAAAGACTGTTGAGTAGACTTCAGGATGTATATGTTTATAGAGGGGCCACAGATGTAACAGATCACTTTTTAGTTGTAGCTACATTGAGAGTAAAAGATAGATGGGATACAAGGAGAATAGAAGCTTCAGGGAAGAGAGAGTGAAGGTTTATAAACTAAAAGAAGAGGCAGTTAGGGTAAGATATAAACAGCTATTGGAAGATAGATGGGCTAGTGAGAGCATAGGCAATGGGGTCGAAGAGGTATGGGGTAGGTTTAAAAAGGCAGTGTTAGAGTGTTCAGCAGAAGTTTGTGGGTGCGGGAGGGAAGAGGAGCAATTGGTGGAATGATGATGTAAAGAGAGTAGTATGGGAGAAAAAGTTAGCATATGAGAAGTTTTTACAAAGTAGAAGTGATGTAAGGAGGGAAGAGTATATGGAGAAAAAGAGAGAGGTTAAGAGAGTGGTAAAGCAATGTAAAAAGAGAGCAAATGAGAGATTGGGTGAGATATTATCAACAAATTTTGTTGAAAATAAGAAAAAGTTTTGGAGTGAGATTAACAAGTTAAGGAAAGCCTAGAGAAAATGGATTTGTCAGTTAAAAATAGGAGAGGAGAGTTATTAAATGGAGAGTTAGAGGTATTGGGAAGATAGAGGGAATATTTTGAGGAATTGTTAAATGTTGATGAAGATAGGGAAGCTGTGATTTCGTGTATAGGGCAAGGAGGAATAACATCTTGTAGGAGTGAGGAAGAGCCAGTTGAGAGTGTGGGGGAAGTTCATGAGGCAGTAGGTAAAATGAAAGGAGGTAAGGCAGCTGGGATTGATGGGATAAAGATAGAAATGTTAAAAGCAGGTGGGGATATAGTTTTGGAGTGGTTTGTGCAATTATTTAATAAATGTATGGAAGAGGGTAAGGCACCTAGGGATTGGCAGAGAGCATGCATAGTTCTGTTGTATAAAGGTAAATGGGACAAAAGAGAGTGCAAAAATTATAGGGGGATAAGTCTGTTGAGTATACCTGGTAAAGTGTATGGTAGAGTTATTATTGAAAGAATTAAGAGTAGGAGAGAGAATAAGATAGCAGATGAGCAAGGAGGCTTTAGGAAAGGTAGGGGGTGTGTGGACCAGGTGTTTACTGTGAAACATATAAGTGAACAGTATCTAGATAAGGCTAAAGAGGTTTTTGTGGCCTTTATGGATTTGGAAAAGGCATATGACAGGGTGGATAGGGGGGCAATGTGGCAGATGTTGCAGGTGTATGGTATAGTAGGTAGGTTACTGAAAGCAGTGAAGAGTTTTTACGAGGATAGTGAGGCTCAAGTTAGAGTATGTAGGAAAGAGGGAGATTATTTCCCAGTAAAAGTAGGCCTTAGACAAGGATGTGTGATGTCACAGTGGTTGTTTAATATACAGGAAGGCCCCGCTTTACGGCGTTTCACTTTACGGCGTTCCACTAATACGGACATTTCAAATTATGACCAAAACTCGCTATATGGCTCCCCCCACCTGACTTTCTAATACGGTCACCGTGCCCCACCCTGTTTGTTTACATTCTCCATGAGCTCAGTAAGCACTAAGTCTCTCCATTTTGTCTGGAAACTCCAAAATTTCAAATGTTTTTAAAAGTTATTTCATATTTTATATACTCTGATAATTATACTTATGTATACCTGTACCTAAATAAACTTACATACTGTGCTGGCATGCAGGTACACATTAAAATTGGTAATTGTCTTATGTCTCCAGACGTCATATTAGTAATGATAATAATAATCATCGAGTCATTTAAATGTCGTATATTACGTTAATATACAAATTTTCATTAATCCATCTATGATATTTTTTTCAAAATTATATAATAAACACGATGCATAACATATAAATAAGATAAATACACCCCACAGTAGAATAAATAAACATAAATGTGAGATGTGGTAGCAGACGACTTGCACAAGTGACGCCATATTAGAAATGATAATAATAATAATAACAATACTCACCGAGTCTCCATTAAATGTCAGTATATAACGTTAATAATACAACATTTTCATTAATCCATCCATGATATTTTTTCCAAAATTATATAATAAACACGATACATAACATAAAGAGAATGATAAATACACCCACAATAGAATAAATAAACAAAAATATAAGATGTGGGAGCCACATAACTTTACAAGTGACCGGCAGAATAACATTTCTCTAATCTAACATAAAGAAAATGTGTTACTGGGGGTAACTGTAGAAAATTATTTCCCTTCGTATGTAATGTAAAGTAAGTTTATTCAGGTATAACAACAAATACAGTTTACATAGATTATCATACATAACAACATGTGTGTAGAGAACCTAGGATAACCCAAAAAAGTCAGAGTGACTATTTGCATAGCCTTCACTCAGAGCTTCATTTCTTCTCAAAATGATGTACAATGAGAATGGGAGTGTTCTTCTTTATTAATCTACCGTATCAATGTGGGGAGAGACAACCTGTACAACAATGTAACTTGTACAACAAACAGACGTGTACACTTCGTTTGTTTACGAAAACTTACGTTCAGCCTGGTTTGTTTACATAACTCTGCGCCTGTCCCTCTCTCATGTACTCATTCTTTCTCTCTCTCATTTATCGTTAATTTCATATTCTTACTCCCTGACCCCTACATAAGACTACAAATATTTTAAGGTAAGTAATGAGTGAACTGTATATACATTTTATCGCTCTGGGATGCTAAATATCATAGAATATATGTGTGGGTGGGGTTTTTTTGGGGGGGGGGTGGGGGCCTGGTAATGTAGCCTGCTGATTACCAACATACCAACCACTTGCTTTCTTACAATAATAAATACTACTTGTCTCACCCTAGATTAAGACTATAAATATTTTAAGATAAGTAATGAGTGCACTATGGTGTATGTACATTTTAATTTGTATTTTTTGATGCCTGGTTCATTGCTACCTTAATATATGTTAGTGAAACTTTTTTACTAGTGTTTGTATGCATTTTAAGTGGAAAAAAAGGGTGTTCCACTTTACGGTACGGGCGGTTTCCGCTTATAAATACGGTCGGTAGCCTGGAACCTAACCTGCCGTATAAGTGGGGCCCTAGCTGTATTTACAGATGGGGTTTTGAAAAAAAGAGAAGTAATGCGAGGGTCTTGCAAGAGGCATGGAGTTAAAAGATAAAGAATCACCTCATAAAGTGGGAGTTCACAGTTGCCTTTGCTGATTACACGTACTCTTGGAGATTCTGAAGAGAATGCAGAGGTTGGTGGATGATTGGGAGGGTATGTAGGTTGTAGGTTGGAAGGCAGTAGGTTGGAGTAGGCAGCCACCACCCGGGAAGTACTACCGTCCTGCCAGATGACTGTGAAAATCAAAAACCCTGTAACTGTTTTGCATGATGGTAGATTGCTGGTTTCTTTTTCTGTCTCATAAAACGCATAGAATAACAGGGAATCTTGCTACCATACTTACACTTTGGTCACACCTTCACAGACACGCACATGCATAATAATATACCTACATCTAGGTTTTTCTCCTTTTTCTAAATAGCTCTTGTTCTTCTTTATTTCTTTCCTATGTCCATGGGGAAGTGAAAAGAAATCTTTTCCTCCGGTAAGCCAATGCGTGTCGTATGAGGCGACTAAAAATGCCGGGAGCAATGGGCTTAGTAATACCCCTTCTCCTGTAGACCATTACTAAAAAAGAGAAGAAGAAAACTTTATAAAACTGGGGATGCTTAAATGTGTCGTGATGTAGTGCGGATGACAAGAAACAGATGATTGCTGATGTAAGAATGAAAAGAAGTTGGATGTCCTGGCCCTAACGCAAACAAAGCTGAAGGGGGGTAGGAGATTTCATTGTGGGGGGAAATAAATGGGATTAATCTGGAGTATCTGAGAGAGTTACGAGAAAGAAGTACAGTAATCTTAAATGATCAGTATGGAAGGAAAAAGAGAATATAATGTGTAAATTCAAGAATATGTGGAGTAAAGTAAAGGTTGGATGCAGAAGTGGGTCCATAATAAGCGTGTATGCACCTGGTGAAGAGAGGATGCAGAGGAGAGAGATTTTGGGGAGATGTTAAGTGAATGTATAGGAGCCTTTGAACCAAGTGCGATAGTAATTTTGGAGGGGACCTGAATGCTAAAGTAGGAGAACCTTTAGAGGAGGGTGGTGGTAGGTAAGTTTTGGGGTGGCCAGGTGTAAATGATAATGGGAGCCACCCCTTTGATTGAACTTTTGTATAGAAAGGGGTTATTAGTTACAGGTAATACATATTTTAAGAAAAAGATAAAATAAGTATACAAGATATGATGTAGGGTCGAAATACAGTAGTTTGTAGGATTTGTATTGGTAGATAAAAGACTGTGAGTAGACTTCAGATGCACATGTTTATAGAGGGGCCACAGATATATCAGATCACTTTCTAGTTGTAAGCTACACTGAGAGTAAAAGGTGATTGGATACAAGGAGAATAGAACACAGGGAAGAGAGAGGTGAAGGTTTATAAACAAAAGAGGAGGCAGTTAGGGTAAGATATAAACACTATTGAGGATAGATGGGCTAATGAGAGCCATATGCATGGGGTCGAAGAAGTATGGGTAGGTTTAAAAATTAGTGTTAGGTTCAACAGAAGTTTGTGGATACAGGAAAGTGGGTGCAGGAGGGAAGAGGAGCGATGGTGGAATGATGATGTAATAGAGAGTAGTAAAAGGGAGAAAAAGTTAGCATATGAGAAGTTTGTTAACAAAGTAGAAGTGATGCAAGGAGGGAAATATATGGGAGAAAAAGAGAGAGGTTAAGAGAGTTTTTGGCGAAGCAATGTAAAAACAGAGCAAATTGAGGAGTGGGGAGATGTTATCAACAAATTTTGTTGAAAAGAATAAAAAGTTTTGGAGTGAATGAACAAAGTTAAAAAGCCTAGAGTAACAATGATTTTGTCAGTTAAAAAATAGAGAGAGAGTTATTAAATGGAGAGTTAAGTGTTGTGTAAGATGGAGGGAATATTTTGAGGAATTGTTAAATGTTGAAGAATGAAGATAGTGAAGCTGTAATTTCGTGATAGGGCAAGGAGGAATAACATCTTGTAGGAGTTAGGAGAGCCAGTTGTGAGTGAGTGGGAAGTCGTGAGCAGTAGGAAAATGAAAAGGGGTATGCAGCCGGATTTGATGGGATAAAGATAGAAATGTTAAAAGCAGGTGGTGATATAGTTTTGGAGTGGTTGGTGCAATTATATAATAAATGTATGGAAGAGGGTAAGGTACCTAGGATTGCAAGAGTTGCATAGTTCCTTTTGTATAAAGGCAAAGGGGATAAAGAGAGTGCAAAAATTATAGGGGGATAAGTCTGTTTGAGTATACCAGTAAAGTGTATGGCAGAGTTATAATTGAAAGAATTAAGAGAAAACGGAGAATAGGATAGCAGATGAACAAGGAGGCTTAGGAAAAGGTAGGGGGTGTGGTTGGAACCACAGGTGTTTACAGTGAAACATATAGTGAACAGTATTTAGATAAGGCTAAAGAGGTCTTTGTGGCATTTATGGATTTGGAAAAGGCGTATGACAGGGTGGATAGGGGCAATGTGGCAGATGTTGCAAGTGTATGTGTAGGAGTAGGTTACTGAAAGCAGTTAAGAGTTTTTACGAGGATAGTGAGGCTCAAGTTAGAGTATGTAGGAAAGAGGGAAATTTTTTCCCAGTAAAAGTAGGCCTTAGACAAGGATGTGTGATGTCACCATGGTTGTTTAATATATTTATAGATGGGGTTGTAAGAGAAGTAAATGCGAGGGTCTTGGCAAGAGGCGTGGAATTGTGGGAGTTGTCACAGCTGCTCTTTGCTGATGACACTGTGCTCTTGGGAGATTCTGAAGAGAAGTTGCAGAGATTGGTGAATGAATTTGGTAGGGTGTGCAAAAGAAGAAAATTAACCCTTTGAGGGTTTCGGACGTACTAGTACGGCTTACGACCCAGGGTTTTTGACGTACTAGAACGCCTAAATTCTAGCGCCCTCAAATCTAGTGGGAGAAAGCTGGTAGGTCTTCATATGAAAGAATGGGTCTATGTGGTCAGTGTGCACAGTCTAAAAGAAATCCTGCAGCACACAGTGCATAATGAGAAAAAAAAAACTTTGACCATTTTTTTGGAATAAAACAGCGACTTTGCACTGTATTTTCGTATGGTATTTATTGTTGTATTCTAGTTTTCTTGGTCTCATTTTATAGAATGGAAGACATATTACAGAAATTGAGATGATTTTGACTGTTTTACAATGAAAGGTACCTTGAAATTGAGCTCAAAGTAGCAGAAATGTTCGATTTTTACCAAATTTCAAAAGTAAACAAATCGTGCCAAGCGTGCAATACACGTCAACTGGTGAGTCTAATATTCTTTCACAAGTGCACCAATATATTTATACCATTTTTACACAAATGCAGTAATCTGCATAACAGTAAATCTTATATTTTTTGTGAGAATAAAAATTCAAAGTGGAAAGGAAAAGAATATAAGAGGGGCCTTGAGACGTGACTAATGTCCAGAGGAAATGTCATTTAGTGCCAGGAATGTCTTTCTTGTTTATTCGGACCCTATTCGGAAATTGGCATCTTTTGAAATTTGTGTGAAATTGGCAAAATTGTTAAATTCTGACCACTGTACTGGATAGTTCATTTTCATAAATGGGTGTTTCTTGCACCCATTCGATAGAAAAAAAATGGAGTTCTAGCGAAATATACATGTTTTTTGTCGACTAGTACAGTGGAATTGGCCGAAAATGGGGCTCAAAGTGGGCAAAATCGCCGATGCGTAAACATCGCCGAGACCGCTAACTTTGCGAGAGCATAATTTCGTAAGTTTTCCATCAAATTTCAAACTTTTAGTGTCCTTATGATCGGGAAAAGATTCTCTATCTTTTCATAAGAGAAAATAAGTTTTTTTTTTTTTTAAATTTGGCCGACCCTGAGAACGAGTTTCGGAGAGGGCCTGTCGACCCTCAAAGGGTTAATTAAAGGTGAATACAGGAAAGAGTAAGGTTATGAGGATAAAAAGATTAGGTGATGAAAGATTGGATATCAGATTGGAGGGAGAGAGTATGGAGGAGGTGAACGTATTCAGATATTTGGGAGTGGACGTGTCAGCAGATGGGTCTATGAAAGATGAGGGAAAAAGAGTGAGTGGTGCACTTAGGAGTCTGTGGAGACAAAGAACTTTGTCCTTGGAGGAAAACAGGGGAATGTATGAGAGTACAGTGGACCCCCGCATAACGATGGCATCACATAGCGATTATTTCGCATACCGCTTACTTTAATTGCAAAAATTTTGCCTCACATACCGCTTAAAAACCCGCTTACCCGATTTCTTCCGCAGACGGGCTCACGGGTTCCCCGGTGCATGTTAACAGCCACCCGGGGGGGTAACACCAATGCATACAAACGAATATTTCGATTATTACAGTTTTTTTTTCGGGGGCTGTTTCTGGAAAATAAGTGACCATGGGCCCCAAGAAAGCTTCTAGTGCCAACCCTGGGGGTAAAAAGGGTGAGAATTAGTATGGAAATTAAAAAAAGATTTTGAAGGGTTTGGGGCAACCCTGAGAAGCCTATGCCAGTTTGGAATCCATTGTGCCTACTTCAAAAAATTTAAAGGGAAAAGTGTGCACAGTGGGTTGAACTGCAAACCTTTATGGATGAAAATCACCCTGACACAGCTGTTGCAAGCCGTGCTGGTGACTATTTCAATGAAAAATGTTGTGGCCCTTTTTAGACAAATCGTAAAGGAAGGGGAGGTACAGAGCTCTAGGACAGTTTTTTGGCGACAGGGGCCCAGTAGACTCTAAAGGGCGGGGTCCTGGGTGGTTTTAAAAAGAAGGGGGAAAAACCCCCCGGAAAAAAAAAAGGGATTTTGCTACCTCAATCCTAAGGGAAGGGGGGATTCCCCTTCTAAACAGAAAGAAAAAAATGCCCTCCCCCCCTCCTCCCATCCCTTTCAATCATCACCAGATCTTCAATAAAAAAAGGGTTTTAAAGAAGTGGGGCATCCCTTTTTTTCAGTTGTGTGTTTTAAAAAATTAACTTTTTTTTTTTTCATGTGGTAAAAAAAATTTTTTTTCAACTTTTGGGTGTCTTGCACGGTTTAAATTTTTATTTCCTTTAAATTTCTTATGGGGAAATTCTTTCACATAACGATTATTTCGCATAAAAAATTTTCCCCTCTTCCCAACGGATTAAAATCTTTAACCGGGGGTCCACGTAATTTTACCAATGCCTTATATGGGTGTAAAGCGGGGTGATGAATTTTGAAAGCAAGGAGAAGGTTTGGAGGCGGGTGGAGATGTTATGTCTGGGGCAATGTGTGGGGGAATTTTAAAATGCAGAAAATTTGTATTTGGGGAAATTAGGGGGAGGTGCGGGTTTCCAAAAACTGTTGCCCCAGAGGGCTGAGGAAGGGTTGTTGAGGGGGTTCGGCCCATGTAGGGGAAAATTACCAAAACCCGAATGACTTAAGAGTATATCATTTCGTAGTGGAAGGAAGGGGGGGTGGGGGTGGGCCTAGGAAAGGTTTTGGGGGGAGGGGTAAAGGGTTTTTGGTACGGGGGGCCCTTGGACTTCCAGCGGGCCTGGTGAGTGTTTTTGATAGGATGAAGGGAGACAAAGGGTTTTTTTAATATTTTGACGTGCTTTTTGGAGTGTGACAAAGAAAAACTTTTATAAAGGGGGATTAAAGGGAAACCGGCAGGCCGGCCCTTTGAGTCCTGGAGAGGGGAAGTACAGTCCCCTCCACTCTGAAGGAGGGGTGTTAATGTTCCCAGTTTAAAAATTTTAGTGTAAAGCACCCTTTTTTGGCAAGACATAAAGGGATTTAATGAGGGTTAAAAAAGTTTTTTTTTTCGGGCCCCCCTCCCTTGGGTGGGAATCGCCAGTGTGAAAAATAAAAAAAAAAATTTTTTAAAAAAAAAATTTAAAAAAGGGGAATACGGGAAAGATTTGGGTTATGGGGAAAACCAAAAAGATAAGGTGATGAAAGTTTGGGATATCAGATTGGGGGGGAAGAGTATGGGGGGGAGGGGGAAATGTTTTTCAGATTTTGGGGGAGTGGATTTTTTTCAGCGGATGGACCTATAAAGATGAGGTGAATCATAGAATTGTGGGGGGAAAAAGGGGGAAGCGGGCACTTAGAGTCTGAGGAAAAAAGAACTTCGCCTTTGGGGCAAAAGGGGGAATGTATAAAGTATATTTTTCCCAAACCCGCTTTTAAAGGGGTTTGTGAAGCAGGGGTGATGAATTTGCAGCAGGAGAAGGCTGGAGGCAGTGAAGATGCCCATGTCGAGGAATGTTGGGTGTGAAAAAAAAGCAGAAGGAGGAGAGCAGATTCCCAAAAACTTTGCCCAAAGGGCTGAAAAGGGTTTTTGTTGAGGGGTTGGGGACATGTAGAAAAATTTGGGGGCAAACAAAAATGACTTCAAGAGTGTATCACCCTGAGCAAAAGGGAAAGGCGGGGTGGGGTTTTGGGCCTGGGAAAAGGGTTTGGAGGGAGGGGGTAAAGGAGGTTTTGGGGTTCGGGGGGGCCTTGGATTTCCCCGGGCAGGGGAAACGTTTTTTGATGGGAGTAAATGAAAACAAATGTTTTTTTAATACTTAACATGCTGTTGGAGTGTGAGCAAAGTATCATTTTGAAGGGATTTTGAAAAACCCGGGCGGGCCCGACTTGACCCCGGGAAAAGGGGAAGACAGTCCCTTGCACCCGAAGGGGGGGTGTTAATTTTTGCAGTTTAAAAACGTATTTGGTAAAACACCCTTCTGGCAAGACAGTGAGGGAGTGGATGATGGTGAAAGTTTTTTTTTTTTTCGGGCCACCCGGGCCTTTGGGGGGAAATGGGCCCTTGTGTTAATAAAAAAAAAAACTGGTACACAAGCCCCCATACTCAGTAAATTTTTTTGTGAGTGAACATAAACAGTTTTTTTTTGGTGGCACAGTGCGTGCAAATGGGAAAAAAAATGCCCAGGTTGACGCTGGCACTCGTAGAGGGAGGTGCAGGCATTTGCTGCCAATGACATCATGGCATTTTTGGGGGCATGAAAAAATTGATTCACCTTTTGGCATTTTTTCACCTAATAAAAATTCAGACACGGGCCATCACCATAGAGAGAGAGAAATTTAAACCCCTTTTCTAAAACCCGCAGCTGTAATTGATTAAAACCCTTTCAAAAATGCTTTAAAGGGGACAAATGTAAACCATGCAGTTTGGGTTTGCTGATTGTTTTTTTGGTAAATTATAAGTGGTACATAAAACTTTTTTTTCCATCTTCTGGCCCTTTTCCATCCCGAATGCTTATAATATTTATAAAGGGATGAGGACCAAAAAAAAACCAACCATATGCGAATTCTCATTTCTGCCATCAGAAAAAATAATATTCAAGTACCAAGGAACAACCCCTGAAAATAGACCATTTCCAAAAAATTTTTCAACAACTTCCTCTTGTTTAAGCATGGGGGATCACTTCCGGGAAAACTCCCTGCTACTTTTTTCAAAAAAAAGGGCCCTTCAAAGGGGTGTTACTTCTGTGCACATAAAAGAAAATCCCCAAAACAACAATGCAGACATTTCGTTTTATTGTGAGGAGTAATAAAATACCACTTTTAAAGACACCATTTTTTCAAAGACTTCCACGGGCTGCAGAACTTCAAGAAACTTTCCCCTTTGTGCCTGAAATGGGGTATATAAAATTTTAGAAAAATAGAAAATAAAACCTTTTTCCCAATATTGTTTGTTTGTGTAAATATTTTTTGTAAACAAAACCAATGACAACAGTGTTTAGGGCCCAAAATAATAAAAATAAAAAAATAATAATAATATTAAAAATAATAATAAAAATAAAAATAATAATAAAAATATCTTTATTACTAAAAAGAAACATGCATAAGGCATTCAAGCCTTTTCGAATGATACAAGAAACCCCCCCATTTACCGTTTTCCCAACAAACCAATAAAGTGGTCAAAATTTTAGCAATTTTGCAAAATTTCACAAAAAATTTCAAAAGAGGGCCAATTTCTAAATGGGTCCAGAATAAACAAAAAGACATTCGGGGCACTAAAATAACGGGTTCTCTGTTAGTTACCCCACATCCCCGGCCCGTTTCTTCCATTTTTTTGGCTTTCCACTTTAAATTTTTTATTTTTACAAAAAATAGAAGTTTACTGTTATGCAGATTTACGAATTAGTGTAGAAATGGAAAAAAAAAATTTTCAGTCCCTTTTTGTGAAAGAATATTAGACCCAACTGCCCGTGAAATTGGACGTTTTGGGGAAATGATTTGTTTATTTTTGAACTTTGAAAAAAATCGAACATTTCTGCAACTTTGAGCTCAATTTCAATTTTACGTTCATTGAAAAACCCAAAAGCCCAAATTTTCATCTAAATTTTCGTAATATATTTTCCCATTTTTATAAAATGAAAACCAAATGGGGAAACATAAGCCCGGGGTTTGACCTGGCATCTAGAGGAGGTGCGGGCATTTGCTGCCAATGACATCATGGCTTTTTGGGGGCATGACAAAGTTTTCACACGTTGCACCATTCACCCAATGAAAGGGCCCAGACACGGGAAAGGCCCCCAAGAAAGAGAGCAATGAAACCATTCAAAAACCCTTTGCACTGTGATTGTTTAAAAATCCACCTTAAATATGCTTTTCATGGAAAAATTTGACATCCCAGTTTGGGGTTTGCTGTTGGATCGTAAGAGTTATAAGTGGTCCATAAAACTCTTTTTCCCCCTTCTGGACCTTTTCCATGCTGAATCCCTTATAATATGATAAATGAGGACCAGAAACAAAACCAAACCAAATTTTGCAAAACTTTTTTGTCTGCCATCAGACAAAAAATTTTCAAGAAACCAAAAACAACCCCTGCAATAACCACTCCCCAAAATTTTTTCAAAAACTTCCTTCTTGTTTGAAGAAAGGGTAAACACTTCCTGGTAAAACTGCCTGCTACTGCTTCAAAAAAAAGGGCCCTCAAAAGAGGTGTTCCCGCCCTGTGCCCATACAAAAAAAAAGGCCCACAACAATGCAGACCTCCTTTTTAATGGTGAGGAGAAAAAAAACCACGTGCATGACCCCAATTTTTTTCAAAAAAACTTCCACAGGCTGCAAATTTCCCTAGAAACATTCCCTGTGACTGATATGGTAAATAAAAAAAAAAAAAATAGTAATAAAAAAACATTTCATATTTTTTTGCTTTTTGAAATTTTTTTTTGTAACCCAAAACCCAATGACAACATTTTTTTAGGGCCCAAAAAAATAAAAATAAAAATAATAAAATAATAATAAAATTTAATAATAATAATAATATCTTTATTACTACAAAAAAATTCAAAAGGCATTAAAGCCTAGCGACATCAGTAACATACTATAATAAAAAAGGCAGCTTGTTAACAGAGTTTTTCCGGGGCAATTTAAAGGTCAGTTTCGTCCACAGGTTTCGACCCAATCAGTTGACTAAAAACCGGGAAACCCTTTTTACGATGGTGAACCAGGAAAACCCGGTGAAAGGGAAATACTCCAATTTCCACCCATTAGCGGGGAATCAAACCCGGGAAACCCTCACTGTGTGAAGCGAGTTTTTGAAACCCCAAGGCCAGGGGGAAAACCACTAAAGGAAAAATTTCCTTCTTAAATTTTTTAAACCATTTCAGGGTCCCCAGCCCTTTCCCCGGAAAACTTGTACTCAGGGCCCCCAAAATTTAAAAAAAAAAAAAAAATTTTTTTAAAAAAGTTTAGAATTTTTTCCCAAATCATAATGGCCCCCAAAAATAGGGAAATTTTGATGGAAAACCTAGGGAAATTTAATCCCCCCGTGAATTTTAGAAAGCCCCTCAAACGATTTTACCCCCCAACCCAGCGATTTGCCCATTTTTGACCCCTATTTTTCTCCCAATTCCAGTGTAAAAATTAAAACAAAAATTATAACTTTTTCCACTACAATTTTATTTTTTCAAATCGAATGAGTACAAAAAACCCAAACCCTTTACCATTTCAAACTACCCAAAATAAATGGTCAGAATTTGGGCAATTTTCCCAAATTTTTCACAAAAAATTTCAAAAGATCCCAAATTTTCCCGGGAATGGGGTCCAAAAATAAACAAGAAAGACATTCCGGGCACTAAAAAAAAGGTTCTCTGTTAGTTAGTAAACACCCCCAGGCCCTCTTACATTTTTTTTGGTTTTTCCCACTTTAAATTTTTTTATTTTTAACAAAAAATAGAAGATTTACTTTTTATGCAGACTACTTTTATTAGTGTAGGAAAATGGTATAAAAAAAATACAGTGCACTTGTGAAAGAATTTAGACCCCAGAAAACCTGACGGAAATTTGGTCGCTTGGAAATAAATTTTTTTAACTTTTGGGAACTTTAAATAAAAATCAAACCCATTTCTGTACTTTGACTAAATTTTCAATTTAAACTTTTTCTTTTGTAAAACCATAAAAATTCATCTCAATTTCTGTAACAAAATTTTCCCATTTTAAAAAAAGAGACCGGGAAAACTAGAATACAAAAATAAAAAAACCAAAAAAACGAAAAACAGTTGAAAAAGTCGCTTTTTTAACCCAAAAAACCCCGGGAAAAAGTTTTTTTTTTTTCTCATTCCGCGCGTGTGTTTGCGGGGATTTTTTTAAACTGTGCAAAACTAAACCACATAAAACCCATTTTTCATAGGAAAGGCCTACCAGTTTTCTCTCACTAGTTTTTGAGGGCGCTAAAATTTAGGCTTACTTTACTTTCCAAAAAACCCGGGGTGTAAGCCGTACTAGAAATGGCCGAAACCCTAAAAGGGGTTAATAGGGGTAGCAAAAAGGTACCATACTGTTAATAAAGTAACCCTAATATATTCAAGTGAACTGAACTTCCCTTTAAAAATTAAAAATGTATAAAAAGAATCTATGGGAACATGAAAATTTAAATTAGTTACTATAAAAAATAAATATAGTAAATTAAACAGTAAGGCCCCGCTTTACAGCGTTTCCCCTTACATATTCCCAAAACACATGTCCAAATTTTGACCAAAATTTGCTATACGGCAAAACGGTCTTTTTAAAAACAGTGCTCCCCACCCCGGGTTTTTTTACATTTTCTGACCACATCTAAAAAAGTCAGGAAACTTTCCAAATTTTTTAATGTTTTAAAGTTACTTCATATTTTTTTATGTGCTCTGTAATTTTTTCCCATTTGTACCGTACCTAAAAATACTTTTACTCGTGCGGGGTGCAGGTACCCATTAAAAAATTTCTAAATCCCCCTCTAACCCCATGACGCTAATACAACGTAATTTAAAAAACACTCTTGGGGGGACACTAAATTTTCCAAAATTTTAAAAATCAAAATAGGCATTTTCATTTAAACCCAAACTAGATATTTTCCTCAAAAATTTTATATGAAACCGTTTCATACATATAACCTGATACCTACACTCAAAAAAATAAAAATTTTATGAAAAAAAAGAGTTTTTTACAAAAACAGCTGTGTAAAGGAATGTTAACTTTCCCTAGTCAAACTGGGTTTATAACTCTAGGAAAATATTCTTTTTTTGTATGCTTTTCCTAATATAGGCCCAAATTTACGACCCTTGGGTTTTAGTGCTTTTTTTTAATAAATAATAATAAAATAATAATAAAATAATAATAAAATAATATTATTATTAAAAATCTTCATTCAGTCTAAAAAAAGGTGTGTTGCCCGTTTTTTATTTCCCAACTAACCTTTTTACAACTTGTACACAATGAAAAAAATAAATTTTTATTGTCAGGTAATTATTTTTATAAAAAAAAAAAATATTAGGAAAAAGTTTTTCAAAACCCCTTACAAATTGGGCGTGAATGAACTAAAATTAGACATATTTTAACTTTTTTTTCGCCTGAAAACCCCAAAATTTTATCGTCCATGGGAAAAATTTTTCTGGACTGCCTCCAAGTGGGCTCACCTACCCTGGGAAAACCCCTGGGTTTACACCCAGCCCCAAGGTGGGTACCTCACCTCACAAATGGCTTCCCCCAAAAAATTTTTTTTTACAAATGATTGGGGTTTGCAAGAAACTCCCCGCAAGCACGTATAAAAAGGGCTAACTTTCTTTTTTGTTGCAGGGATATATCCTATCCCTTTAACCCTTTCCCCCCTTAGCCTTAGCCCCTTTGGGAAATTCCCCCTCGAAACCACGTGCAACCCCGGGACTTTAATTCCTGCAATATTCCAAACAAATTTTGTGACCTGCCCGCACCTCAGAAAAATTTCCCAATCCAAGGGGTGGTTTTCCCCTATAAAAACTATGCAGACATGGACACAGCCTTTTTAAGGGAGACAAGAGCCCCTGGGGACTACTGGGGTGCACTGCCAGTTGCATACAGGCCAAAAAGTTCAACCCCCAATTTTTTCCCCCGACTCCTTTTGGGCCCGAAATCCTAAAGAAAAATGGGGGGTCTTGCCCTTTCTGAAAGGGGCCGGGTGGAGGGGGGTCATTACGGAAAATTTAGGTGCCCCAACCCCCCCTTTTTCCCCCGGGCTCAAAATTTTGAAGACACTGAGGGGGCCGTCTGCTGATCACTGCACGTGTTGTCCAGTTGGGGTCCCGTTTTTAAGAAGGGTCTATTTTTGTCTTTGGGGACCCGCCCCCCCGTCATTCAAGCAAAGGGGCCCGCCAGTTTTTCCCCCAGCAAAATTAAACCTAAATGTTTGCCTACATTATCAGCCTATTACTAAAACCCATGTTAAAAGGGCCCTTGGTCTACATTTTATTATCTACAATTTCCAATAATCCTAATTTAGTGTTCTACCCTTAAAAAAAACCACCCTTCCCTTAAGATAAAAAACATAAATTAAAAAACAAGCCTAACCCAAAAATCCATCACCGACCAGAGAAATTTCTGTTTGTTTTGGGGGGGTTTTTTAAAGGGGGGCCCACTCAGGCCTTTCCCCTACGGGCCCTGCTGGGTCTGTCCTTTGGGAAACCCTTTAGGGACCAAACAAATTAACCCCCCCAAAACCCTTTCCCCCCGGCGAAGGTAGGCGCTAAGTCTAAAACAAGTTCTCTTTCCCTGAGCCCCCACACGGACCCCGGACCCAGTGCCGCCGGCCACTCCGTCGAGCAAAAACTCCCGGGCTAACCCAAACCCCCCGTTTCCCCCGTTGGACCTCCCGGGGGGGTTAAAATTGTTGGGTTTCCGGGGTCTTTGCAAACCCTTTTCCTTTTAAATTTAATGTCTTTCGATGTCTAAACCTTGACTGAGTGGGTCCGTAAATTTCCCACCCAGGGCCCCCCAAGCCCTGGTAGCCTTTTCCCCCACTGTTAAAGAAAGGGTTCCCCGGATTTTAAAAGGGAATCAACCCCCCCTCTTTTCTACACTTAAAAGGTTTTCCCAAAGGGGGCCGAGTGTTTTTGTCACCCCTACCCCGGTTCACCTCCCGGGTTTTATCAAAGTTACTGGTATTCATTAACACTTTCCCCCCCGCTTTTCAAGGGGACAGCTTCTCCCCAAACTGGCGTGGCAGGGAAATTTAGGTGGAAATCCCCGCCGCCTATGATGTATCCTACGGGGGTCTGTATAAACCAACTTTTCCCCTTTTTAAACGTCCGTCGTGTAGACAGGAAGTCATCTATATGATTGGCTCCCCAGGAACCTACATCTCTGACTGTATTTATGGTAATTTTCCCCGGGCCTGCCACTTCACGTCAAAGGGCTTTTAATCGCTTTGCTGCTGCAGCAAAACCTCTCCGCAATTAAATTTCCCGGGTAATGCCCCCTAAACCCCCAAGGCTGTAATGTCTCTGCATGTCCACTTTTTTGACGGACATCCACCACATCATAAGATTTTTGGGGGGGACCTGACTTAAAAAGCCCCTCCCAACACAACTAAATTTTTTTGTGGCCTTCAACTTTAATTTTTCCACCCAAATTCTTTTTTTATCAAGGATACTTGTGCTCCTGGGGCAAAGAATAACGGGTTGTTTTGGACCTGTGCTTTACTCCCCCAAACCCCTTTTCCATGACTGTAGGGGAGGGCACACCTCCCCTGATTCCCACCGGATTAAAAGACTTTTCTCCCCTAATCATGCGGGTCCATCTCAGGCTCCCGACCACTTTCTATCTCTACCTTAGAGATATCCCTACTAGCCTGGGGGTTCCCCCTTTAAAATTAAATTGGGCATAGTGCAGTAAGGTGCTTACCTTTGCAACAGACTCGACACTTTACTTTAGCTGGGTGGGCCCCATTTTTCCCAAGGTTCCCACAACACTGAAGCAATCCCCCAAATCCCTTAGTCTCTGTTTCCTACTGCTCAGTGTTTATACTCCGGGGGAACTCGGCTAGAGTGTTCGCCTTCCCCAGAACACCCATTTTTCTGGAATGAGTGCCTCTAAGGTTTTTTGCTTAGAGGTTTTTTACCTTAACAAACCCTTTACCCTATTTCACTCCAACGTTTTGTCGTATGAAACTTTGGAAATATTCCCCTTTAGATCTTTGAGTGACTTTCGGGGTTTTTTTTGTGGCGAGGGTTGGGGACTCTTCCCCTCACACCTATACTCAAATGGGAAAAGAGATCTCCCCCCAAACCCCCCAACATCTGTTGTAATCGGAACCTATTCGTCGATATTTTAAGTGTAACTCAAAGCACGTAATGCCAGCCAGTTTCCTCTAATCACCGCTGATGAACCATTCCGACTTAAAAACCCAAACAATTTAAAACTTTTAAAACTAACGTCAAACTTTATAACTTCGATTCGGAAAATTCCTTAAACCTTTACAGTCATGGCGACAACCCCAAAATCCAACAACCCATAAAGTATAGCTACCTTTAATCCCCCAATGTTGCCCCAAAAGTGTCCTTTTAAATTTGGGCTTTGGCATGTTTTTTGGGAATTGGTGCCCGGGGGTTTTGGGAATGCCGGACTAAGCCCCAAAAGGGTGTAACGAAATATTGTGAGCTGTTAACGTAAATATTGTAACTTGAAAGGCAAACCCGGCAAATCATCTCTTTCCCTCTATCGGGGCCCTTTTTTTCTGATCCCCGAAAGCAATGTTAAATCGTTAAAATTCCGTCAAACGTTGGTAAAAATTTAACGGGGAACTGGGCAACACATTTAAAAGGCGTGCTGTTGTTTTGTGTTTCCCCTTTAAACATTTGCTGCCCCTTTCTGTAAAGGGCCTTAAAAGTCTTTTTTAACTGCCTGCCGAGTCTCATCTCTATTTAAAATCTCCCTTCGTTCGTCATAGTCCCCCCTTTTCCCTGCTACTTCGGGCTGTATATTCAACCACCTGTAGTATAGGCCCTCTGTCCCCATAAAGGTAAAAATTGGGGGGTCTCAAAACCCTCCAGTCTTTGCCCCCAAAAAGGGTTTTAGGCAACTCTCCCAGTTCCTCCCAGTCTACGCTGGATCTTGCCCAAACCGTAAAGACACCCCCCCCAAAATGCTTTGCTCAGGCGCCCCTTTTAAGGGTCCCATAGACCGCTTTTTTTTTTACTTTAAAAGCTGGGGGCCCCGCGGTAAATAAAATCTTCACCTACCCTAGTTGCGGTTTTGTTAAGATCACGGATACTAATTTGTACTTCAATTACCCACCCCAAAAGCCCGAATGGGATTAGGCAAGAATGAACGAGTTCCCCAAGGCTTTTCAACAAGCTTGACAACCTCCCTTTTTTAAATTTACTCACTCTGAATAAAAAATGGAACACTAAAACTCTCCCAAAACCCAAACCCAAATGTGTATCGATGTGAAAACTTAAAACCCAGCAATTTCCTGTTCAATTTTTAAACAAATAAATTTCAGGGGCTTAAACAAATCTCCCGGTACAATTCACAAATCCCCATTAAAAAGAATCAAAGACAAAGAAAATCACAAAAAATAAAAATGCATTAAACAAATTAAAAAAACACTTTAAAAAACACAATAAATTTTAAAAATTCAACTTGTGAAACAGAAAAAGAATAATGTATGTAAATAGCTTTGCCTAACCCGCCCAGTTTTCTCTTTTAGGTGGATGGTTGGGAAAAAGGGAAATCCAACCTAGCAAATGTCTAGAGCTTAAACCTGGGTTTTTAACTCCCTTAAAATAAAATAGGTTTAAAACTGTCCTAGCTACATAACTTTTGTAAATATTGCACAAGCCTAGCCTAACGTGGCTACCCTTTCCCAAAACTACTTTAAATAATTTAAAACAAAAGTCTCCTACATGGATTTCTTTAATCACGTAAAAAATTAAAAATTTACAAGCTTCTATAGCCTACCTGGCCTCCTTAAATTTTTTGAAATAACAACTTTTGTTATAGGGCAGCTTGGCCTAGCCTCTGTGAAAATTTGACCTAGGGGTGCTAAATTAAAAACCCAACTTTGTTAAACTGGTTTTTTAAATGTGGGGCCCACTATAAGTTAAAACCAACCTGTTAAAAAGGGGGTTTTCCCAACTGTGGCCTAGCTATCAAAGCTTAACCCAGCTATTCCCCATCACGGGTTTTTTCGAAGGACCACTTTTGTGAAAAAATTTTTTGTGGGCTTTCCTCCCAAGGAGTCCCCCTACTGTGGCAAAATCGTTGACAAAACCCAGCTCTGGTTTTGGGGACCTCAGCCTCACAATGGCTTATAGGGCAGGGGTTTCACAAATGAATTTTTATTACAAGAAAACTCGCCTGCATGCACGTATAAAGGACTAACTTACTTGGGGTTGCCCGCCTATATCCGATCTTTTAACCCTTTCCCAAGCCTAGCTTTAGCCCCCTTTTGGGCTTCCCCCAGAAACCACTTTCAAAACCCGGGAACCCCTTTAATTTCCCGCAATATTCAATCGTAATTTGTGGGCCTGCCTTTCACCTCAGAAAAATTTCCCATATCCAAGAGGGTAGTATCCCCTATAAAACAGCAGACTCAGACACTAGCTTCCAGACTGCTCTAGACACTGGTACTTTCTTGGGGGGCCCTCTCTGCGTTTGGGAACCCCCGGCCCCCATTAAAAATCACTCACCACAATCCCCAAAGGGCACGGGCCCGTAATCTAAAGAGATAAAGGTTTAAGGTCTTTTCTTACTGTATGGGGCCCGAGGAGGGGGTCATCTATGGAAAATCGAGGTTTCCTCTACCCAAATTTTCCCCCGGGCCCCAGAATTTAAGACACGTGGGGGGCCCCGTCGGGTGAAAACGGCACGTGTTTTCCCGTTGGTGTCCGTCTTAAGAAAAGGGTGGGTATTCTGCTTTGTGACCCCGCCTCGTCATTCAAGCTAGGGCGCCAAATTTTTCCCCAGCAACTTATCCTAGTGTTTTGGGCCCACATTATTTGGGCCCATTACTACCTTTTTTAAAGGTTTTGGTCACATTTTTTATTATCTAAGTTTTCTCATTTAAACCCAATATTATGTACTTCCCGTAAAAAATAACCCACTCCCTTCCCTGAAGAGTAAAACTATAAAATTTAAAAACATGCCTACCAAGAATCCCGCCGAAACCCAAAAGAATTTCCGTTTTTTTGGGGGGTTTTTTAAATCTTTTACTGTCCCCGGGGCGTATAAGTACCTCATAGGGGGAACCGTGTTTGACATATTTTAAAACCATAAATTTTAGCGGGTTCAAAAACAAGCAGAGAAAGCTGGTAGGCCCACATGGGGAGAAATGGGGCTCCAGGTCAGGTTCACCAAAAATAAAAAAAATCGGGGCCAGTGGGGCATTGTTGGGGAAAACCTTTCAGTCGTTCCTTTTTCCCCATGTCTAGCCGGGAGAAAAAAATGTGACTTTTCCCCGCAAATCGGACCTTTTCTTCCCAAGTGAAAGCCTAACACAGATGGAAGTGACAAAGGAAAATCAATTTCAAAGAATTTTGAGGGGTTTTTAGACCAAAAGCCAATGGAGGGTGGAGGAGGAGGAAGAGGAGGAGGAAAGAAGAGGAGGAGGAAGAAAGGAGGAGGAAGAAGAGGAGGAGGAAGAAGAGGAGGAGGAAGAAGAGGAGGAGGAGGAAGGAAGGAGGAAGAGGAAGAAGGAGGAGGAGGAGAGGAAGGAGGGAGGAGGAGGTAGGAGAGGAGAAGAAGGAGGAGGAGAAGAAGGAGGGAGGAGGAAGGAGGGAGGAGGAAGGAGGGAGGAGGTGGGAGGGAGGAGGAGGAAGGAGGGAGGGAGGAAGAAGGAGGAGGGAGGAGGAAGGAGGGAGGGAGGAGGAGGGAGGAGGAGGAAGGTGGAAGGAGGAGGAAGAAGAAGAAGAAGAAGAAGAAGAAGAAGAAGAAGAAGAAGAAGAAGAAGAAGAAGAAGAAGAAGAAGAAGAAGAAGAAGAAGAATAAGAAGAATAAGAAGAATAAGAATAATAATACCTAATACCTAATAATAATAATATGTAATAATATGTTCCCTTGAGGCATGAAAACAGTTCACCCCATGACATACAAGATAAGGGGAGATAACATCTGATAAGAGCTGACCTTTGATGAGCGTAAACGAGGGTGGAGGGAGGGGGGCAGCTGTCCATCTGTCAAGAGCCAGGAGGAGTAGGAGAAGGAGGAGAAGAAGAAGAAGAAGGAGAAGAGGAGAGGAGGAGAAGGAGGAGAAGAGAAAGGAGAAGGGGAGGAGGAGGAGAGGAGGAGGAGAAGGAGGAGGAGGAGAGAAGATGACGACGAACAAACATTGTCTGTCTGTCTATTTGTCTGTCTGCCAAACTCCCTGTCTATCCGTCTAGCTCTGTCTCAGAGAGAGCCACAAGACTGTGTCATCATCACGTTTACTCACATCTTCAAGCAGAGTATAGCACTTTGTCTGGATTTTTTGGTTTATCCTAGGAAATTTACACTATGTATAGTTGTATTTATGTGTACCTGTGAGACAGAGATAGACAGAGAGAGAGAAAGAGAGACAGATTGAAAGAGATAGAATGAGGGAGAAAGATAATTAGATAGAATGGAGGGGGAAGCAGCATTCCGACCCCATTGTTTTGACAGGCGGTAAGGGGAGTGACTAATGAGACAATATGTCATTTTGACAGCTGCCGACTCCTGACTCAAAACAATTATAAGCCACACACTCGCACACAAGACAAGCTTGCTGAAGGGTGATAATAGCAGTTTTATGAAAGTATCTAGTGACTATATATGTGTATATATATTATAGAAACCAGAAGCAAGAAGGGAAGGCAGGAATGAAGGAAGGACTAGATGAAAGGAAGGAAAAAAGTAATGAAGGACAGATGAAGGAATGTAGGAAGAGAGGTGGAATGCCCTCCAGATAGCCTCCAGGTAGGAAAGGAATGAAGGAAATTAGGAAGGAATGATGACACACGACCATTTACCTAGGATAACTACATAACACAACTGCCTGCTAATACTTTGAAGAAAACTGCTCAGACGAGGTGTTTTGTCTTTGTACATAAAAAAAAAATTCAACAAAAATGCACACACACTGATTTTATGTGTGAGAGTGTAAAACACCACTGTGTATGACACCATGTTTATGTGTGAGAGTGTAAAACACCACTGTGTATGACACCATGTTTTATGTGTGAGGAGTGTAAAACACCACTGTGTATGACACCAGTTTTATGTGTGAGAGTGTAAAACACCACTGTGTATGACACCATGTTTTATGTGTGAGAGTGTAAAACACCACTGTGTATGACACCATGTTTTATGTGTGAGAGTGTAAAACACCACTGTGTATGACACCATGTTTTATGTGTGAGAGTGTAAAACACCACTGTGTATGACACCATGTTTTATGTGGTGAGAGTGTAAAACACCACTGTGTATGACACCAATGTTTTATGTGTGAGAGTGTAAAACACACCACTGTGTATGACACCATGTTTTATGTGTGAGAGTGTAAAACACCACTGTGTATGACACCATGTTTCACAGAGTTCCACAAGCTGCAGAACTTCTAAGGAATATATTCAGTGACTGTATATTGGTATATATATTATAGAACAATAGTAATAAACAATTTTTTTTGTATTGTTTGTTTTTGTAAACAAGTTTTGTAAACAATATATTGATAATTATGTTTGTGTGCTTATTGTGTTGTATACAACGAGTGTATATATGTACATTGCACCTTACTTTGGTCTCACAGGCCACATAAGTTATGTGAAAAAATAAAATAGTGAAAAAAACAACAAACCTTCAAATACAAGTAAACTAAAGTTTACCGGGTGAGCGGCAGTCGCCGCTGTTGCCATACGTGGCTCATTTTCTGCAAACTTCATGCCTCTATATCTCCGTAAGTACTGATGGGAAAAAATTTTTTTTTGGGACTAAAACAATCAGAAAAATAATCTTAACATTTTCATAAGAAAAAATAATTTTTTTTTTTCGAATATTTTGCGACACCAGGAGACACTTCAGGATTGGGTCCTTCGACAGTCAAAGGGTTAAATCCTCAGTCAACTTCCTAGCCTTTTCACATATGATTGCTTGAGAGATGCTATCTCCTGCTATCTGTTTTTCATTTATCCACACCAATAACAGTCTCTCAACATCTTCTAGCACTTGCGATCTCAGTTTCAAAAACGTAGTTGCACCTTTGGCAAGAACAGCTTCCTTGATTGCCGTTTTCTTGGCCACAATAGCAGCAATGGTTAATTGGGGTTTTGTGTACAACCTGACCAGCTCGGAGACACGCACTCCACTTTCATACTTAGCAATGATCTCTTTCTTCATATCCATAGTAATTCTCACCATTTTTCCTGTAGGGTTGGCACTAGAAGCTTTCTTGGGGCCCATAGTGACTTATTTTGCAGGTGCAATCACTAAAAAGGCTGTGATAATATGAAATGTTCCAATTGTATGCTTGGAAGTGACCACGGTGGCTGGCTGGCTTGTAAACACTGGCCAGAAGTGGACGCGTCTTGGACGGAACGAATTGCGTTGGTTGAGTTTTTTAGCGCTAGTCGAGGCAAAATTTTTGCATTAAAATGTATCGCTAGTTGTATTTATCGTTAATCGATGCCAACGTTGGTCGAGGGTCCAATGTATATACATATATACATATATAATATATATATATATATATATATATATATATATATATATATAATATATAAATATATATATATATATATATACAGTGGACCCTCAACCAGCAATATTAATCTGTTCCTGAGAGCTCATCGTTAGTCAAAATAATTGTTAGTCAAGTTAATTTTCCCCATAAGAAATAATGGAAATCAAATTAATCCGTGCAAGACACCCAAAAGTATTGAAAAAAAAAAATTTACCACATGAAATACTAATTTTAATACACACAAACTGAAGATTACATGCACAGTTACATGACACTTACCTTTATTGAAGATCTGGTGATGATTGATGGGATGGGAGGAGGGGAGAGGTGTTAGTGTTTAGAAGGGGAATCCCCTTCCATTAGCACTTGAGGCAGCAAGTCTTTTTCTGGGGTTACTTCCCTTCTTCTTTTAATGCCACTAGGACCAGCTTCAGAGTCACTGGACTTCTGTCACAAAACATATCTGTCCATAGAGGCCTGCACCTCTCGTTCCTTTATGACTTTCCTAAAGTGGTTCACAACATTGTCAGTGTACAGGTTGCCAACACGGCTTGCAGTAGCTGTGTCAGGGTGATTATCATCCATAAAGGTTTGCACTTTAAGCCACATTGCACAGATTTCCTTAATCTTAGAAGTAGGCAACTTCTTCAATTTCTCTCTCCCCTCGTACGAAGCAGTTTCCTCAGGTCTGCCCTCTTGCTGTTCAAGATGATTAGCAGCTCATCAGTGTTAGTTCTTCACTGTCCTCCCCACCAACTCTTCCACATCCTCCCCACTAACCTCCAACCCCAAGGACTTCCCCAATGGATTCCTCAACTGGCATAGGATTCTCAGGGTTAGCCTCAAACCCTTCAAAATCCCTTTTGTCTACACATTCTGGCCACAGTTTTTTCCAAGCAGAGTTCAATGTCCTCTTAGTCACTTCCTCCCAAGCCTTGCCTATAATGTTTACACAATTGAGGATGGTAAAATGATCTTTCCAAAACTCTCTTAGAGTCAGTTGAGTTTCTGAGGTCACTACAAAGCACCTTTCAAACATAGCTTTTGTGTACAGTTTCTTGAAGTTGGAAATAACCTGCTGGTCCATGGGGGGCAGGAGAGGAGGGTATAGGAGGGAAAAACTTCACCTTAATGAAGCTCATGTCCCTAGAAATCGCTCTGGCCACATCGTAGGATGACCAGGGGCATTGTCTAATACCAGGAGGCACTTAAGGTCTAATTTTTTTTTCAATTA
>NC_069470.1:25744378-25770549 GCF_026875155.1 Cherax quadricarinatus
TTAATAAGTCCTCACTCCTCGGCGAATGGGACACTTTTTTTTCCCCAGTGACAGTTCTAATACAGATGGAAGTGCCAGTGAAATTTAGTTTCAAGGTTTTGATGAGGTTACAACTGAAACTAAAGACCATAATATCGGTAATAGTGAGGAAAACCCAGACGACCATCAGCCTTCCACTTCTGGTGCTGGACTGTCTTGTTCACATTCAGTTGTACCAGAATCAAAGAGGAAACTCCTATTTTCCAAATCCCAGACTCAGATGTGAGCATTTGGGGATGATAGTGATAGTGATTATGAAAATACAAGCTCTTCAAACTAGTTCCAATAGTGATAGTGAAGTGCAATATTCCCCAGTGAAGCATCAGTATATACGACGATATATGCGCTCTGGTAGTGTGCCATATGCTATTCCAATTGGAAGGAGTACATTTCAGTGTACATCCTGTGGCTGTACAACAGGAACTGACAGTGAAAATGACGATGATACTGTTGCAATTATGATGGAAAATGTGCATGGGGGTGGAAGTGGTGTTCTCGGGCGTGAGGCACCAGCAGTGGCACATGCTGCTACCCACGCCACTGCCACCCACGCCCCTGCCCCGCCGCTGCCACCCACGCGCTGCCTCAGCTGATCTACAACAAAGGCCACCATCCCCCACCCACCCACCACACCAGCCTCCACAACCACAACCTCCACAACCACAGTCACCTATCATTGTCCAGTACCCACCAGCAGACTGCACCTGGGATTGGCAGGAAGCTGTCAATTTTGTTCCAAATCCCCACCAGTTTGATGACAGCCAAAGTGGAATACGGCCAATCTCTGTAATATGTTTTTACTTGGGAAAAACAATGCCACCCGAACACCTTTTAGAATGTGTTGTACGTGTATGGGTCTATGGAAAAACGAAAACACCCTGATAGGAAAAAAGAAATTGTCATGGAAAGCAACACATACTATGAGTACACCATGCAAATACAATACTTTCACCAAAATCACATCTACACCAGTGGAAGGAGGCAACTGTGGCTGAGATGTATCTTTTCTTAGCCACAAAAATGCTTATGCCACATGTGCATAAGCACAGAGTGAAATCATACTGGTCAACAGACCGCCTGATAAAAAACCCCCAGGTTTCAGTGATAAAATTTGCCGTGAATCAATTTGTGCTAAATTTTTATGTATGCTTAAATTTCTCGGGACAAAACCAGACCTGACAAAAAACGACGGGTTATATAAGTTTTGGAAATGTGTTGGTGTATTGAAACAGAAATTCATTATGTATTTTTACCCCTTTCAGGAAGCTTGTAATTAAAAAGTTTTTTTTAAATTCTTTTTAAAAGGGGGGGGATTTCTCTTTCAAGCAGTACATACCAAGCAAAAAGGAAAAAACAGTTTTTGGTATAAATTTGTTTGGTTTTTGTGATTGTTACATTTGGGGAAATTGGATATTGTGAACACTAAGGGAAGTTATACATTGCAAAATCCCCGAAAGTTTTTGGGGCCCAATTTTGGGTGTGGGGTTTTAGAACAATGAGGGAAAACCATTTTTGGTAAGGGGCATATATTAAATACAGATAACGGTTTTTAATTAAAAAGTATGGGAAACCCTTTTGAACCAAGTGAGGGGGAAATTTGTGGAAAGGGAACCGAATCTAAATTGGAGAAACTTTTAGAGGGGGTGGGGGTGGAAAATTTGGGGTGCCGGGTTGTAAAGGGATAAGGGAAACCCTTTGATTAAAAACTTTGTATAAAAAAGGGGTTTTTGTTTTGGGAAATACAAATTTTAAAAAAAAAAGGGGAAATAAATAAGTAAAAAAAGGTATGATGAAAGGGCGAAATGACGGTAGTTTGTTGGATTTTTGTATTGGTAAAAAAGGGGACTTTTTGAGTAGACTTCAGGATGTATATGTTTATAGGGGGGCCACAAAAGGAAAACAAACATTTTTATTTTGTAACTACATTGAGGGGTAAAAGAAAGAGGGGATAAAAGGGAAAAATTTAGAAGTTCAGGGAAGAGAGAGTAAAGGGTTTTTAAAACTGAAAGAAGAGGCATTTAAGGGTAAGTTTAAAAAACAGCTTTTGGGAAGATAGAGGGGCCCTTGGTGAGAGAAAAAGGAAGGGGGTTCGAAGAGGTAGGGGGTGGGTTTTAAAAAAGGCAGTTTTAAGTGTTCAGCAGAAGTTTGGGTGTTACGGGAAAAGGGGGTGGGTGCGGGGGGGGAAGAGGAAAATTGGTGGGAATGATAAATGTAAAGGGGAGAAATTTTGGGAGAAAAAAATTTAGCATTGAGAATTTTTTTTACAAAGTAAAAATGTTTGTAAGGGGGGAAAAAGTATATGGAGAAAAAGAAGAGGGTTAAAGAGTGGTAAAGCAATGAAAAAAAGAGAGAAAAGGGAGAGATGGGAAGGTTAGAGGTTTTGGGGAAGTTTGAGGGAATTTTTTTGGGGGAATTTTTTAAATGTTGAGAAAAATGGGGAAGTGTGATTTGTGTATAGGGAAAAGGAGGAATAACTCTTGTAGGGTGGGGAAGACCCATTTGAGGTGTGGGGGAATTTTCATGGGGCAGTAGGAAAAAAGGGAAAGGGGGTAGGGCCCAGCGGGATTGATGGGATAAAGTAGAATTTTAAAAGGGTTTGGGGAAATTTTTTGGAGGGGTTTGGGTGAAATTTAAATTTAATAAATGTATGGAAGGGGGGTTAAGGGCCACCTGGGGTTTGGGGCAGAGAGCATGCATAGTTCGTTGTAAAAAAGGTAAAGGGCCCAAAAGAGAGTGCAAAAATTATAGGGGGATAAGTCTTTTTTGAGTTTTACCGGTAAATTTAAAATGGAAAGAGTTATTTTTTGAAAAAATTTAAAGAGGGGAGAAGAAAAAGTACAGATGAGCAAGGAGGTTTTGGGGAAAGGAAAGGGGGTGTGGGGACCAGGTTTTACTTTTGAAACATAAAAGGGTGAAATTACCCCTAAAATAAGGCTAAAAGGTTTTTGGGGCCCCTTTATGGTTTTGGGGGAAAAAGGCATAGGGACAGGGTGGATGGGGGGGCAATGGGGCCCAAAAGTTGCAGGTTTTTATGGTATAGTGGGGAAAGGTTTAACTGAAAGCAGTGAAGAGTTTTTACGAGGAAAAGTGAGGCTCAAGTTAGAGAAATTAGGAAAGGGGGAGTTTTTTTTCCCCAGAAAAAGTACCCTTTTTAAAACAAGGATGTGTGATGTCAAAAGGGTTTTTTTAAAAACAGGAAGGCCCCGCTTTAGGGTCGTTTAAATTTCCCGCGTTCCACTAATCGGACTTTTCCCAAATTATACCAAAACTCGTATATGGCTCCCCCCCCTGACTTTCTAATACGGTCCCTTCCCCCCCCCTTTTTTGTTTACATTCTCCATGAGCTCAGTAACCCACTAAGTCTCCCCAATTTGTCTGGAAACCCCAAAAATTTTCAAATTTTTTTAAAAATTTTATTTATTTTTTTAAAACTCTATAATTATATTATGTAAACCTGTCCTAAATAAACTTACATTTGGGCGGGGGATGCAGGTACACTTAAAAAATTGGTAATTGTCTTTTTGTCTCCAAACTTTCATTTGTAATGATAAAAATTTAATCATCGAGTCTTTTAAAATGTCGTTAATTTACTTTTAAAATACAAATTTTTCTTTAAATTTCCATCTATGTTTTTTTTTTAAAAAATTAATTAATAAACACATGCAAAAACATATAAATAAGAAAAATACCCCCCACGGGTAGAATAAAAAAAACAAAAAGGGGTGAGATGTGGTAGCGACGACTTCCCCCAATGACCCATATTAGAAATGATAATAATAATAATAAAAATTATTTCCACCGAGCTCATTAAATGTCGTAAAATTACGTTAATATACACTTTTTCATTAATCCATCCATGATTTTTTTTTTAAAAAATTATATAAAAAACCCACGATACCAAAACATAAAAAAGATGAAAAATACAAACCCCCCAATAAATTTAAAAAAAACATTTAAAAATAAGATGGGGAGCCAAAAAAACTTGTACAAGTGACGGAAAAAAAAACCCTTTTTTTTCAAAACAACATAAAAAAAAAATGTGTTTTTCTGGGGGTAAATTTAAATGTAGAAAATTAAAACCCTTTTGAAAAATTTTGAAAGTAATTTATTCAGGGATACACAAAAACAGTTTCAAAGGAATTTTTTTAAACATAAAAACATTGTGTAGAGAAAACCCAGGATAAAACCCCCAAAAAACAAGTGACAATTTTCCCTTGCCTTTACTCAGACTTCATTTCTTTTTCAAAATGTTTTAATGAGAATGGGGGTGTTTTTCTTTTTTAAAATTTTACCGTATCAATGTGAGACACCCGTCACAATGTAACTTTTACACAAACCCCGACCCTGTACACTCGTTTGTTTTTCAAAACTTCCCTTCGCCCGGTTTTTTTTTTTTTAACTCCCGGCCTGTCCCCTCTATGTACTCATTCTTTCTCTCTCCCCATTTATTCGTTTTATCTCATTTATTACTCCTGACCCTACATTTAAAACTTCAAAAATTTTAAGGTAAGTAAAGAGTGAACTGTATATACAATTTTTTCGCTCTGGGGTGCTTAAATATCATAGAATATAAAGTGTGGGTGGGTTGGCCCGGAGGGAGCCGGCCCGCCCAAACCCAAAAAATACCACACTTTATTTTTTACAATAAATACAAATCATTTTCACCCCCATATTTTAAGGAAAATAATGGGGGAACGTATATACTTTTTTCGCTCTGGGGTGCTTAATATTTATAGAATAGTATTTGGTTGGGGGGGGGGCCCCGGGGGTAGCCTGGGTAACCTTTCTACCACAAATTTATTTCTTACAAAAAAAACTACCCTTTTTCCCACCCTAGATTAAGACTATAAAAATTTTAAAATAAGTAATGAAATGCACTATGGGGGTATTGTACTTTTTTATTGTTTTTTTTTTATGCCCGGTTCCATTGCAACTTTAAAATATTTTAGTGTAAACTTGTTATCAAATGTTTGTATGCAAAATTAAAAAGTGGGGAAAAAAAAGGGTTTTTCCCCTTTACGGTGGTTTTTTCCCCTTTACGGCGGGGGGGCCCGGGAAACCCAACCTGCCTTTTAAGTGGGGCCCTGGGGTAAATTTTAGATTGGGGGGGTTTAAAGAGAAGTAAAAAGCGAGGGGGCTTGGCAAGAGGCCCCCGGGGGTTAAAAAAAAGAAATCCCCACATAAAGTGGATTTTTCACAGTTTCTCTTTGTGATTACACTGTACTCTTGGGAGATTTTGAAGAGAAGTTGCAGAGGGTTTGGGGGATAATTTGGGGGGGTAAAGTAGGTTGTAGGGTTTGGGAGGCAGTAGGTTGGTAGGCAGCAACCACCCAGGGAAAATACTACCGTCCTGCCAGATACTGTGAAACCCAAAAAACCCGAAACTGTTTTTTCATGATTTTAGGATTGCTGGTTTTCTTTTTCTGTCTCATAAACCCCGCTAAAAATAACAGGGATATTTGCTCTCCTACTTACAAATTTGGTTTACACTACCAGACACGCCCTGAATACAGTGGACCCCCCTTTTAAAGATTTTTAAAAAGTGCAAGAGGGCTTATCGTTAGGGGAAATAATCGTTATGGAATCAATTTTCCCCATAAAAATAATGGAAAAAAAAATTAATCCCTGCAAGGGCGCCCAAAAAATTTGAAAAAAATTTTTTTTTTCCACATGAAAATTTTTAATTTTTAAAACACACAAAATGAAAAAAGGGATGCACAATTAATTACACTTACTTTTTTGAAGATCTGGTGGGTGAAATTGGGGGGATGGGGGGGAGGGGAGGGGGAGGAAATTTTCTTTTTATGTTTTGAAAAGGGGGAAACCCCTTTCCCTTAGGGCTTGAGGTTAAACAAGTCCTTTTCTGGGGTTTTTCTTCCCTTCTTCTTTTAATTTCCACTAGGACCACTTGAGAGTCAAACCCCCTCTTGGTTTGGGACAAAAAATCTGGGCCTTTAAACTCTGTACCTTTCCCCTTCCTTCAAGACTTTCCCAAAATGGGCCATAACCCTTGTCATTGAAATAGTCACAAGCAGGCTTTCAACGCTGTGGGCAGGGGGATTTTCATCTAAAAAAGGTTTGCAGTTCAAACCCCCCTTTCACACATTTCCTTAATCTTTTTAATAGGCACAATGGGTTCCACAACTGGCATAGGCTTCTCAGGGGGTTTGGCCCCCAAACCCCCCAAAAAACTTTCTTAATTTTTCCCTACTTAAATTTCCCAAACCCTTTTTTTTCCCCAGGGGTTGGCACTGAAGCTTTCTTTGGGGGCCCAAGGTCACTTATTTTTTCCCCAAACAGCACCCAAAACACTGTTTTTTTAAAACGAAAATTCCGAGTGTATGCTTGGATTTTACCCCGGAGGCTGGCTGGTAAACAATGGGACGGCCGGCACATGTGAGGGCACATTGGACGCGTCTCGGACGAAAATCGGTATGCGGGTTTTTAATCGGTATGCGGGGCAAAAATTTTGCGATAAAAGTAATCGTTATGCGGAAAAATCGCTATGCGATGCCATCGTTATGCGGGGGTCCACTGTATATATATACATACATCTAGGTTTTTCTCATTTTTCTAAACAGCTCTTGTTCTTCTTTATTTCTTCTATTGTCCATGGGGAAGTGGAAAAGAATCTTTCCTCCGTAAGCCATGCGTGTCGTATGAGGCGACTAAAATGCCGGGAGCAATGGGCTAGTATCCCCTTCTCCTGTAGACATTTACTAAAAAAGAGAAGAAAAACTTTATAAAACTGGGATGCTTAAATGTGCATGGATGTAGTGCGGATGACAAGAAACACATGATTGCTGATGTTATGAATGAAAAGAAGTTGGATTTTCCTGGCTCTAAGTGAAACAAAGCTAAAAGGGGGGTAGGAGAGTTTCAGTGGGGGGAAATAATGGGATTAAAAATTGGAGTATCTGAGGGGAGTTAGAGAAAAGGAAGGGGTAGTAGTAATGTTAAATGTTTCAGTTAGGAAGGAGAAAAAGGAATATGAATGTGTAAATTCAAGAATTATGTGGATTAAAGTAAAGGTTGGATGCGAGAAGTGGGTCATAATAAGCATGTATGCACCTGGTGAAGAGAGGAATGCAGAGGAGAGAGAGAGATTTTGGGGGATGTTAAGTGAATGTATAGGAGCCTTTGAACCAAGTGAGAGAGTAATTGTGGTAGGGGACCTGAAAAGCTAAAGTAGGAGAAAAAATTTTAGAGAGGGTGTGGTAGGTAAGTTTGGGGTGCCAGGTGTAAATGATAATGGGAGCCCTTTGATTGAACTTTGTATAGAAAGGGGGTTTAGTTACAGGTAATACATATTTAAGAAAAAAGAGGATAAATAAGTATACAAGATATGATGTAGGGCGAAATGACAGTAGTTGTTGGATTATGTATTGGTAGATAAAAGATGTTGAGTAGACTTCAGGATTTTACATGTTTTTTAGAGGGGCCACAGATATATCAGATCACTTTCTAGTTGTAGCTACACTGAGAGTAAAAGGTAGATGGGTTACAAGGAGAATAGGGAAGCATCAGGGAGAGAGAGGTGAAGGTTTATAAACTAAAAGAGGAGGCAGTTAGGGTAAGTATAAACAGCTATTGGAGGATAGATGGGTAATGAGAGCATAGGCAATGGGGTCGAAGAGGTATAGGGTAGGTTTAAAAATGTAGTGTTTGTGTTCAGCAGAAGTTTGTGGTTACAGGAAAGTGGGTGGGAGGAGGGAAGAGGAGCGATTGGTGGAATGATGATGTAAAGAGAGTAGTAAGGGAGAAAAAGTTAGCATATGAGAAGTTTTTACAAAGTAGAAGTGATGCAAGGAGGGAAGAGTATATGGAGAAAAAGAGAGAGGTTAAGAGAGTGGTTGAAGCAATGTAAAAAGAGAGCAAATGAGAGAGTGGGTGAGATGTTATCAACAAATTTTGTTGAAAATAAGAAAAAGTTTTGGAGTGAGATTAACAAGTTAAGAAACCCTAGAGAACAAATGGATTTGTCAGTTAAAAAATGGGAGAGGAGAGTTATTAAATGGAGAGTTAGAGGTGTTGGGAAGATGGAGGGAATATTTTGAGAATTGCAAAATGTTGATAAAAGATAGGGAAGCTGTGATTTCGTGTATAGGGCAAGGAGGAATACATCTTGTAGGAGTGAGGAAGAGCCATTTGTGAGTGTGGGGGAAGTTCGTGAGGCAGTAGGTTAAAATGAAAGGGGTAAGGCAGCCGGGATTGATGGGAAAAAGATAGAAATGTTAAAAGCAGGTGGTGATATAGTTTTGGAGTGGTTGGTGCAATTATTTAATAAATGTATGGAAGAGGGTAAGGTACCTAGGGATTGGCGAGAGAGCATGCATAGTTCCTTTGTTAAAGGCAAAGGGGATAAAAGAGAGTGCAAAAATTATAGGGGGATAAGTCTGTTGAGTATACCTGGTTTAAAATGTATGGCAGAGTTATAATTGAAAGAATTAAGAGTAAGACGGAGAATAGGATAGCAGATGAACAAGGAGGTTTTAGGAAAGGTAGGGGGTGTGTGGACCAGGGGTTTACAGTGAAACATATAAGTGAACAGTATTTAGATAAGGCTAAGAGGTCTTTGTGGCATTTATGGATTTGGAAAAGGCGTATGACAGGGTGGATAGGGGGGCAATTTTGGCAGATGTTGCAAGTGTATGGTGTAGGAGGTAGGTTACTGAAAGCAGTGAAGAGCTTTTACGAGGATAGTGGGCTCAAGTTTTGAGTATGTAGGAAAGAGGGAAATTTTTTCCCAGTAAAAGTAGGCCCTTTGACAAGGATGTGTGATGTCACCGTGGTTGTTTAATATATTTATAGATGGGGTTGTAAGAGAAGTAAATGCGAGGGTCTTGGCAAGAGGCGTGGAGTTTAAAAGATAAAGAATCACACAGAAAGTGGGAGTTGTCACAGCTGCTCTTTGCTGATGACACTGTGCTCTTGGGAGATTCTGAAGAGAAGTTGCAGAGATTGGTGGATGAAAATTTGGTAGGGTGTGCAAAAGAAGAAAATTAACCCTTTGAGGGTTTCGGACGAACTAGTACGGCTTACGACCCAGGGTTTTTGCTTTCTAGTACCCCTTAAATTCTAGTGCCCTAAAATTTTTGTGGGGAGAAAGTGGTAGGTCTTCATATGAAAAATGGGTCTATGTGGTCAGTGTGAAACAGTCAAAAAAAAATCCGGGCAGTACACAGTGATAATGAGAAAAAAAAAACTTTGCCCTTTTTTTTGGGGGAATAAAAAAAGGGGACTTTCCCACTGTTTTTTTCGTTGGTATTTATTGTTGTATTTAGTTTTCTTGGTTCTTTTTAATAGAATGGAAGACATATTAAAAAAAATTTGGGAGAGGATTTTGACGGGTTTTACAATGAAAGGTACCTTAAAAAATTGAGCTAAAAGTAGCAAAAATGTTCGATTTTTCCCAAAAATTTCAAAATTTAAACAAATCTTGTTTAAGGGCTTGGCAATACACGTAAACGGGTTTGATTTCAATTTTCTTTCAAATTTGAAACCAATAATTTTTATCCCATTTTTTACACTAATGCTTTAATCTGCTTAACAGTAAATTTTTAATTTTTTGTGAGAAAAAAAATTCAAATTTGGAAAGGAAAAGAAATATAAGAGGGGCCTTGGGGACGTGACTAATGACCAGAGGAAAGGTCATTTTTTGTGCCGGAACTGTCTTTCTTGTTTATTCTGGCCCCTTTTTCGGAAATTTTGGGCTTTTTTGAAATTTGTGTAAAATTTGGAAAAATTGTTAAATTTGCCACTGTATGGGTTGGGTTCATTTTCATAAATGGGGGGTTTTTCTTGCCCCCTTTCGATAAAAAAAAGGGGGAAAAGTTTTAGGCGGAAATATTCATTTTTTTTTGGTCGATAGTACAGGGGAAATTTTCCCGAAAAGGGGGGCTAAAAGGGGGGCAAAAATCGCCGATGCGTAAACAAAACGCCGGGGACCGCAAAATTTTGTGAGAGCAAAATTTCGTAATTTTTCCCAATCAAATTTAAAAAACTTTTAGGGGCCCTTATGACCCAAAAAAAGATTCTCTATCTTTTCGAAGAGAAATTTTTTTTTTTTTTTTTTTTAAATTTTGGGCCCGCCCTTTGAAAAAAGAGTTTCGGAGGGGCGGGTCGACCCTAAAAGGGGGTTAATTAAAGGTGAATACAGGAAAGAGTAAGGTTATGGGATAAAAAAAAAAGATAAGGTGATAAAAAGATTGGATATCAGATTGGGGGAGAGAGTATGGAGGAGGTAAAGGGTATTCAGACATTTGGGAGTGGATGTTTCAGCGGATGGATCTATGAAAAAAGAGGTGAATATATTTTTGATGGGGGGAAAAAGGGTTTGTGAGGGGGGTTTGCATTTAGGAGTCTGAGGGGGAAAAAAGAATTTTCGTCCTGGAGGCCAAAAAGGGAGGAATTTATAAAAGTATAGCTTTACCAACGCTCTTAAAAGGGGTTGTGAAGCATTGGGTAAATGAATGTTGCACGAGGGGGAAGGCTGGGGGGCAGGGGGAAGAAAATCATTTTGAGGGCAATGTGTGGTGTAAATTTTAAAATTTGCAGTTAGGAGGAGGTGGGGGATTGCCAAAATTGTTTTTCCGGGAGGGCTGGGGAAAGGGTTTTGTTGGGTTTGGTTCGGACATGTAGAGAGAATGGAGCGAAACAAAATGACTTCAAAAGTGTATCAGTCTGAAAGGGGAAGGGCGGGTGGGGTTGGGGCCTTTGGGAAAAGGGTTGGAGGGGGGGGGTTTTAAAAAGGAGGTTTTGTGTGCGAGGGGCTTGGTTCCAGGGGCGGGCCCTTTGGGGTTTGTTTGATGGGAGTGAATGGAGAAAAATGATTTTTAATACTTGCCCAGGGGCCGGGTTGGAGTGGGGGAAAAAGTATCTTTTATAAAAGGGATTCAGAAAAAAAGGGCAGGCGGACTTGAGTCCTGGAAAAGGGAATTTCAGGCCTGCATTTCGGAAGGGGGGGGTTTTAATTTCCCTTTTAAAAAAAACTGTGTGTAAAACCCCTTCGGGCCCAAGAATTTGATGGAGTGGATGATGGTGAAAGTTTTTTTTTTTCGGGCCACCCTGCCTTGGGGGGAAATCGGTCAGTTTACCTGGAGGGGATTTCCCGGGGGGTCAACCCCCCCGGGGCCCCGGTCTGGGGCCCCGGGGCCTCCTGGTGGATCAGACCCTGTTTCAACCAGGCTGTTGCTGCTGGCTCCCAAAAAAACCCCCAACTTACGGCACGGGGCCCGGCTGTTTCCGGGAAAACGACTTTTGGGTTTGTTTTGTCCAGTGCCAGCTTGAAAAATTTTCCAGGGGTCTGTTGGTAACCCCCCTTATGTGTGCTGGGAGGCAGTTGAACAGTCGGGGGCCCCCTGAATTATGTATGGTCTCTTAACGTGCTGTGGACACCCCGCTTTTCTTTGGGGGGGGATTGGGTGCATCGTCTGCCAAGTCTTTTGCTTTTCTAGTGGGTGTTTTTTCTTGTGCAAGTTGGGGTACTAGTCCCTCTAGGTTTTTTCCAGTGTTTATAATCAGGTATTTTCCCCCTCCGCGTTCCGGGGAATACAGGTTTTGGAACCTCAAGGGGACTTCCCCAAAAATTGAGGTGTTTTAAATTTCCCTTTTTCGCGCCCGGGGAAAAATTCTCTGTACATTTTCTAGGTCGGCAAATTTCCCTGCCTTGAAAGGTGCTGTTAGGTGCAGCAATATTCCGCCCAGTAGGGGAAAATGACCTTAAGGTGTCTTTAAAGGGCTTTGGGCCCCCCTAGTTTTTTAAGGGTTTCAGTGTGTTTAAAAAAAAAAAAAATAACTGGGGACCCAAGCCCCTTTTTCAGGGGTTTTTTTTTGAGTGAAAAAGACAGATTTTTGTGGGGAAAAGTGCGTGCAAATCGGAAACAAAAATTTCCCCGGTTTGGGCGCTGGCCTTTGTAGAGGTGAAAATTTTAGGCATTTTTCTGCCCAAAGACATCTGGCATTTTGGGGGGCATGACAAACTGATGTCACCTTTTTGTCATCAGTTTACCCTAAAGAAAGTCAGCTCTGGCAGGCACCTAGAGAGAAGCAATGAAAACCCTTCTAAAACCCGCAGCGGGGATTGTTCCCCCTTCAATAAGCATTCAGTGGACAAATGTGAATTTCAGATTGGGTTTGTGATTGTGTTCGCAAGATTATAAGGGGGTTTCATAAAAAAATTTTTTTCCCTTTCTGGACCTTTTTCCAAAGCTGAATGCTTTAATATGTATAAGGGTGAGGACCGAAACAAACCCCCATATGCGATTTTTTCTTTTTCTGCCCTCAGACAAATAATTTTCAAGTTTCCAAGGAACAACCCTGCAATAGGCCACTCCCCCAAAAAATTTTAAAAACTTCCTTTTTTGGGTTTTAAGATGGTGATCACTTCCCGGTTTAAAAATGCCTGCCCACTGCTTTCAAGGGAAAAAAGGTCCCGAAGAAGGGGTTACGTCTGTGCACATACCGGGAAAATTTCCCCAACAATGCAGGGGCACTGTTTTATGTGTGAGGAGTATAAAACACCCCTGTGCATGACACCCGTTTCAAAGGGGTTTCCCCAGGCTGCAGAACTTCTAGAAACATTTCCCCGTGACTTTTTATGTGTATATAAAATATAGAAAAATAGTAATTTAAAAAAAAATTTTTTTATTGTTTGTTTTTGTATTTATTTTTTGTAAACAAAACAAGGGCAACCCGTGTTTTGCCCCAAAAAAAATAATAATAAAATAATTTAAAAATAATAATAATAATAATACCCTTATTATTACAAGAACTGGCTAAGGCATTCAAAACCTAGTGACATTTAGTAAAATACTACTATATAGGGGAAAACCGGGGTTTTTACAGAGCATTTTAGGCGAATTTGGCGTTAAATTTTGTCCCAGGATGCGACCCCCCACCAGTCGACTAACACTGGGTAACCCCTTTTAATGATGGTGAAAACCGATAAAAAAGGTTTTAAGGAAATACATCCAATGTTCCCCCCATTAGCTGGGAAACGAAACCTGGAAACCCCACTTTGTGGGAAACGAGAGCATTTTCACCAGGCCGGGGAAAACCCTGAGGAAAATTCTTTTTTATTGTTAACCATTTCAGGGTCCCAGGCCCTTTTCCCAGACTTGTTCTCGGGTCCCAAATTTTAAAAAAAAAAAAAAATTTTTTTTTAAAAAAATTTGAATCTTTTTCCCCAAAACTAATGACACCAAAAGTATGAAATTTGATGGAAAACCCAAGGAATTTGCTCTCGTGAAGTTAGCGTCTCGGGCGATGGGTTTTCCAAACCCGCGATTTTGCCCCCTTTGAGCCCTTTTCGCCAAATTTTTGTGTAATAGTTTTACAAAAATTATAATATTTCACCCAGAATTTTTTTAATTTTTATCGAATTTGGGACAAGAAACCCCCCATTTACCGAAATTTTAACTATCCCAAAAAAGTTAGAATTTAGCAAATTTTTCCCAAATTTTACCCAAATTTCAAAAGATGCCAATTTCTGAATAGGGTCCCGAAAAAACAGAAAAAAAAACATTCCTGGCACTAAAATAACAGGTCTCTGTTTTGTCACATTTCCCCCCCCCCTCTTCATTTCTTTTGGCCCTTTCCCCCTTTGAATTTTTATTTTACAAAAAATAGAAGATTTATGTTAAAGAGACTAAGGGATTAGTGTAGGGAATTTGGTTTTTTAAAAAAAAATCGTGCACTTGTGGGGAAAAAATATTGGGCTCCGCAACTGACGTGTATTGGATGCTTGGCATGTTTTGTTTTACTTTTTTAACTTTTATAAAAATCGAACATTTTTTGCTACTTTTAGCCCCAATTTTAAGTTACTGTTCATTGAAAACCAGTTTAAATTCATCTCAATTTCTGTAATTATCTTCCCTTTTTAAAATGGGCCGGAAAACTAGAATTTCAAAAATAAAATTTCCCTACGAAAAAAAAAGTGCAAAGTCGGTGTTTTAATCCAAAAAAAAAGGCAAAGTTTTTTTTTTCTAATTCCCCGCTGTGGGGCTGCAGGATTTTTTTATACTGTGAAAACTGACCCCATAGACCCCTTTCTTTTTTTTGGGGGAGGCCTACCAGGGTTTCTTTTCACTAGATTTTAGGGGGCTAGAATTTTGGCGTCTTGTCGTCATAAACCCTTGGGTGTAAGCCCCTATAGTATGGGCCCAACCCTGATTTGGGTTAATATGGTAGCAATATGGTACCATACGTTTTTAAAAAAAACCCCAATTTATTCAAAGGGGAAATGAAATTCCCCGGTTTCAATTTTAAAAAGTAAACAAAAGTATCTAAAGTGACTATGTAAAAATTTTTTTTTTTTTTATTTTTTTCACCCCTGGCCGATTCCCACCCAAAGGAAAGGGGGGGCCGAAAAAAAAAAACTTTCACCATTTTTTCACTCCCCCACTTTTCTTGCCAGAAAGGGGGCTTTTCCCCCTACCCGTTTTTAAAAATCAAAATTTAAACCCCCCCCTCCTTTGAGTGCAGGGGACTGTATTCCCCTCTCCAAAGGGCCCCAAGTCCGGCCTGCCGGTTTCCCCGAATCCCTTCATAAAAAAAAGGGTTTTTCTTTGCTCACACTCCAAAAAAGACGTCAAATATTAAAAACCATTTGGGCTCCCTTTATTTTATCAAAAACGCTCACGCATGCCCCTGGAAGTTTCCCAAACCCCCCGCACACAAAACCCCCTTTACCCCCTCCCCCCAAAAACCCCTTTCCCAAAGGGGGGCCCCCCACCCCCCCTTCCTTCCCCTAAAGACTGTACACTCTTTGAAAATCATTCTGTTTCGCTCCATTTCCCCTCTACATGTCCCAACCCCCTCAACAACCCCTTTCCCCAGCCCTCTGGACAACAGTTTTGGTAATCCCGCACCTCTCCTAACTTCCAAACTTCGAATCTCTGCATTATATTCACACCACACATTGCCCTCAGACATGACATCTCCCTGCCATCCAGCCTTCCTCGCTGCAACATTCATCACCCACGCTTCACACCCATATAAGAGCGTGGTAAAACTATACTCTCATACATTCCCTCTTTGCCTCCTAGGACAAAGTTCTTTGTCTCCACAGACTCCTAAGTGCACCACTCACTCTTTTTCCCTCATCAATTCTATGATTCACCTCATCTTTCATAGACCCATCCGCTGACACGTCCACTCCCAAATATCTGAATACGTTCACCTCCTCCATACTCTCTCCCTCCAATCTGATATTCAATCTTTCATCACCTAATCTTTTTGTTATCCTCATTAGTTACTATAATATAAATATAGTATATATATACAGTAAGGCCCCGCTTTACAGCGTTTCACCTTACGATATTCCGCTAATACAGCGATGTCAAATTATGACCAAAATTTGCTATACGGCAAGCGGTCTTTTAAATACAGTGCTCTCCACCCGGTTTGTTTACATTTTCTGTGACCACATCTATTATGTCAGGAAACTTTCCAAATTTTCAAGTGTTTTAAAGTTACTGCATATTTTATATGTGCTCTGATAATTATACTTATGTGTACCTGTACCTAAATATACTTATACTCTGTGCTGGTGTGCAGGTACCCATTAAAATTGCTAAGTCTCTCTCTACTCATGACGCTAATACTACGTAATAATAATCACTCTTGGGCACACTAAATGTCATATTTTACATCAATATAGGCATTTTCATTAATCCATCTATGATATTTTCCTCAAAATTATATATGAAACCGTTACATAGCATATAAACATGATACATACACTCAAAGAATAAAAATTGATGTAAATATGAGATTTGTTTACAAAGCAGCTGTGTAGGTAGTGTTACGTTTTCTCTAGTCAAACTGGGTGATAACTCTAGGAAAATATTCTTTTCGTATGCCTTTACTCTATATATAGCAATTCACGACCCTTGTGGGTTTAGTGCTTTTTATAATAAATAATAATAATAATAATAATAATAATAATGATAATAATATTTATTATTATTATTATCTTCATTCACTCTAAAAATGGTGTGTTGCTGTTTTTTTCATTCTGAACTAACTTGTACAACTTGTACACAATGTAAGAGTATTTGTATTGTGAGGTAATTATTACTATAATAAAAAAATATTGAGGAAAATGTTTTACAAACTCTTACAAATGGACGTGAATGAACTAAAATTAGACATATTAATACTCATTTATTTCGCCTGACCAAGTGATCGTCCATGTGAAAATTTGTCTGGACTGCCTCCAAGTGACTCACCTACCCTGGCAAACTCTGTTGACACCGAGCTCTGAGGTGGGTACCTCAGCCTCACAAGTGGCTTATAGGACAGATTTTCACAAATGATTGATGTTGCAAGAAACTCGCCTGCATGCACGTATAAAGGACTAACTTACTTTGTGTTGCAGCATATATCCTGCTCTTCAACCTTCCTAAGCTTAGCCTTAGCCCCTTTGGACTTCCCCTCAGAAACCACGTGCAACCGGGAGCTTTAATTCCTGCAATATTCAATCGTTATTAGTGACCTGCCTGCACCTCAGAAATTCCTATATCCAAGGGGGTGTGTATCCCCTAGTACAACTATGCAGACATGGACACTAGCTTCTAGGTAGACAAGAGACACTGGTACGTACTGGGCATGCACTGCCAGTTGCATACAGGCCTACAGTTCAACTCACTCACAATTTTTCCCCAGACACTGGCCAGAAATCCTAAGAGAAAGTGGAGGTCTTGTCTTACTGTACGGGCCTGATGGAGGAGGTCATCTACGGTACATTGAGGTGCCTCTACCCCATTTCCCCAGGTCTCAAATGTGAAGACACGTGGGGGCGCCGTCTGCTGATCACTGCACGTGTTGTCCAGTTGGTGTCTGTCTTAAGAAGGACGCTATTCTGTCTTTGTGACCCGAGCTCGTCATTCAAGCTAGGGCTGCCAGTTCTCCCTTAGCTAAACTATATCTAGTTGTTTGCTACATTATCAGCCTATTATACCTATGTTAAGGTCTTAGGGTCTACATTATTATTATTACAGTCTGTCTCAATAATCCTATATTAGTGTACTACCAGTGTAAAATACCTACTCCTTCCACTGAAGAGTAAAATCTAATAAATTAAAATACTGCCTACCAAGAATCCATCCGACCAGAGAGAATGCTGTTGTTTGGAGGGTTCTTAAGGGCCGCCCGGCTCAGTGGCGTCCCGTACGGCCATGCTGGATCTGTCCTGTGGTACTTTAGGGACCAAACAAATTTCCACATCCTCCCCGCCGAGACGAAGGTAGGCGTAAGTCTAAAATCAAGTTCATCTTCCGTGAGCCCCCACAGCGGAACCTGACACGAGTGCCCGTCCGGCCACGCTCGTCGAGCAGACTCCGTCTAACTTCAACCATCCTGTTTCCCCTGTGTGGACCTCTGGGGGGTGTTGTAAACTTGTTGGTTCCGGTGGTCTTAGCACCCTTTCCTTTAATTTAATGTCTTTCGTATGTCTAGCCTTGTCTGAGTGGCTCCGATACCCTCCCACCAGTGGCCCACATGCCCTGGTAGCCTTTCCTCCCACTGTTACGTGGTTCCCTGGATTTAAAGGCAATCTATCTCCCTCTTTACGTAACTGTTAAAAGTTTTTCCCAAGGTGGCCGAGTGTTCGTCACTCCCCTACCTGGTTCAGCCTCCCTGGCGGTTCAATATGTATACTGGGTATTCATTATCACTATTCCCCCAGCTATCATGGGGACAGCTTCTCTCTATCTGGCGTGGCAGGGAATTCAGGCTGGAATCCTGCCGCCCTAGGATGTATCTACTGGGATCTTGTATAACCATTTCCTTCCTTAATCGTCCGTCGTTGTAGACAGGAAGTCATCTATATGATTGGCTCACCAGGATACCAAATCTCTGACTGTATCAGTGGTTAATTCCCTGGTATGCCACTTCACGTCAAGGTCTTTCATCGCTTAGCTGCTGCAGCAAGGACCTCTCGCTGTAATTGCCCTGGGTAATGTTCTTCTACACCAAGGCTGTAATGATCTCTGCGATGTCCCACTTATTTGACTGTATGACATCACCACATCATAAGATTTGGGTGGGACCTGACTTAACAGCCCCTCCCAACATCTACTAACTTTCTTTGTGGCCTTCAAAACTTTAATTTAGCCACCAACTTCTTTGTTATCAAGGATACTTGTGCTCCTGGGTCAAAGAATAATCGGGTTGTTTCGGACCTGTGCCATCACAACCTTTCCATGACTGTAGGTTGGGCAGCACCTCCGTGATTTCACTCGTGATTAGAGACTTTACTCCCATAATCATGCTGGCTACCATCTCAGGCTCGGGACTCACGTTCTATCTATACCTGAGGAGATATCCCTACTAGCCTGGGAGTTCCCTTACATTATTGGGACATAGTGCAGTATGTGCTTACTTTGCAACAGGACTCGACATCACTGAGTGGGTGCACATTCTCTCGCCAAAGTGTTCCCCTCAACATTGAAGCAGAGGTCCAACTCCCTAGTCTCTGTTGCCTACTGCTCATGTTGTATACTCCGGGCAATCGTGTAGAGTGTTCGCCCTTCGCAGGAACACGCATATTCTGGGAATGAGTGCCTCTAAGGGTCTGCTTAGAGTTCTTACCTTAGAACACCTCTTTTACCATAGTTACACTCCAAACGTAGTCGTAATGAGCTTTGGACTGATCTCCTTGAGATCTTTGAGGCTTTTTGGGTATTTATGTGGCCGATGGTGGTGACTCTTCTCTCACACCTATACTCAAAGAGAACGTGATCTCCCAACCCCTCACGATCTGTGGTATCGTGAACCTATTGTCTGATATTTTAAGTGTAACTCATGCACTGTAGTGCCAGCCAGTTTCCTCTGAATCACCTGCTGATGAACCATTCCGACTTAACCCCAATCATGTAAATCTTTATGGGACTATTCGTCAAAACATCATAACTTCGATTCGGAACTTCTCTAGTCTGACAGTCATGGCGACAAGCTCTAGATCCAACAAAATCCGATAAAGTATAGCTACCTGTATCTCCTCAGTGTTGCAAACGTGTCCTTTATTGGTCTTTGGCATGTTGGTATTGGGTGTGTCGGTGTGGTTTGGTAATTGCCGGATAAGTCAAGGCTGTGAACGGTAATTTTGTGAGCTGTTGATACGTAAATATTTTAACTTGACGGCAATCTGGGCAAATCTTCTCTGTACAACTAATCTGGGCGTTTATCTCGATACTAGAAAGCTTGGTTCAAGGGGTGGTTCCGTGCACTTAAAGGGGGGTTATGCTTCGGGGGATAGCGGGGGAAATCTCTATTGTTCAGGGGCAGAAGGTGGGGCGACGGCCTCCGGGGGGAGTGGGAGGGGGAGGAGGTGGGAGAGGGGGGAGGGGGGGGCGGGGTAGGGATGGGGGCTCGGGGTTGCAGGGGGGGGTACAAGGGGGGGGGGGGGCGGACGGGAGGGGCGAGGCGGCGGTGGTGAGGCGCGTTGCTTGGTCTGGGTGCCTTTTTGTTGTTTGGTTTGCGGTTTTGTTTTTTGGTATGTTATTTTTTTTTGCTTGTGGCTGTTGTTCGTGTTCCTTGAAATATTGCTGCCCCTGCTGTACCGGCCTTCAAAGTCTTTATTAACTGCCTGCAGTCTCATCTCTACTTTACACTCTGCCTTCGTTCGTCAATAGTCCGTACGTGCTACTTCGACCTGTATATTCAACTCACCTGTAGTATAGGCCTCTGTCTCATAAAGGGATAATTGGATGTCTCAAAGGCCTCCAGTCTTTGCTCCAAAGGTTTCAGGAAACTCTTAGTTCATCCCAGTCTACGTCTGGATCTTGCCTGGACCGTACGACACTCCTCACATGCTTTGATCAGGCGCCCCTTATAGGCTCATAGACCGCTTTATTGCTTAGAGCTGGGACAGCTGGTACTACTCTTCACCTACCAATAGTTTGCGGTTTTTAGTTAAGATCTCGGTACTAATTTGTACTTCAATAAGCCCACCCCACAGACGAATGGATATTAGGCAAGGAATGAACGAGTCTCAAGGCTTCTCAACAACTGACCAACTCCCTTTATTATATTGACTCTACTTGAATAAAAATGTACACTATTAGCTCTCAAATCCCAATCGAAATGTGTATCGATGTGAAAGCTTAACCTAGCAATTTCCTGTACAATTTAATGCTCAAATAATTACAGGAATTAATCTAGTCTCAGGTACCAATTCACAAACACACCACAACCATTAAAATGAATCAAAGACAATGAAAATCACACAATAAAAATGCAGTATACAAATTAAAAAATCACTTAATTCACACAAGTAAATTCAACAATTCAACTTGTGAAACAGTAAATGAATAATGTATGTAAATAGCTTGGCCTAACTGGCCCAGCTTACTCTGTCTAGCGTGGATGGTTGGATAAGGTAAATCCTAACCTAGCTAGTGTGCTAGAGCTTAAACCTGGCTTTATAACTCCCTGTAAATAATAACTAGGTTAAATCTGTCCTAGCTACTATAACTTTTGTAAATATTGCACAAGCCTAGCCTAACTGTGGCTACCTTGCAAATCCACTGTAAATAATTAACACACAAGTCTCCTACTCTGGATTACTTGTAATCACTGTAAATAATTAAATTCACAAGCTTCTCTAGCCTACCTGGCCTGCCTGTAAATTACTGCAAATAACAACTTCTGTGTATAGTCAGCTTGGCCTAGCCTCTGTGTAACTTTGACCTAGGTGTGCTAACTTAACCTAACTTTGTTTAAACTGTTCCTAACTGTGGCCTAGCTATGATAGCTACTCTAACTGATTCCACACTCAGGTTCGAAGGACCACTTGTAAAATTGTGCTGTAAATGGTTCCCTAACTGTGGCCAAACTGCTAGTTGACACAGCTTGATGTACCTAGCTATTCCACAATCCGGTTTCGAAGGACCACTTTGTGAAAATTTGTGTGGACTGCTGCATGCCAAGTGAGTCAACTACTTGTGTGCAAAACTCCTGTTGACACCCTGAGCTCTGAGTTGGATCCCTCAGCCTCACAACGTGGCTTATTCGACAATTTCACAAATGATATGTCTTGCACTCAAAACCTATCTCGCAAATGCATGCACGTATAAAGGACTAACTACTAGCTTATCCAGACTTCCTTCCTAGCCTAGGCTTTAGCCCCTTTGGACTTCCCCTCAGAAACCACGTGCAACCGAGGCCATTAATTCTGCAATATTCAATCTTGTCTTACGTGTCATGCCTGCACCGAGAATTCCTATAATCCAAGAGGGTATGTACCATTTCCCCAGTATAATTGCAGACTCAGGACCTAGCTTCAGCACTGCTCTAGACCATGGTTCTTAAGGGCATGCTCGTCCTGTGCAACCGGCCCACAGTTAACTACTCATTCCCACTAATCTCCTAGTTCACTATGGCCAACTACCATTCTAAGATCTAAGGTCGAATTATTTCTACGTATGGGCCTAGACTATGAGAGGTATCTACGTAACATCGAGGCCTCTACCATTTCCCCAGGTCTCAGATTAGAAGACACTGGGGCACCCCTGCTGATCACGGCACTGTTGTCCAGTTGGTGTCTGTCTTAAGAAGGACGCTATTCTGTCTTTGTGACCCGCGCCTCGTCATTCAAGCTAGGGCTGCCAGTTCTCCCTAGCTAACTTATCCTAGTGTTTGCCTACATTATCGGCCTATTACTACCTATGTTAAGGTCTTAGGTCTACATTATTATTATCTACAGTTGTCTCAGTAATCCTAATATTAGTGTACTACCAGTAAAACTACCTACTCCTTCCCTGAAGAGTAAATCTATAAATTAAATACATGCCTACCAAGAATCCATCGCCGACCAGAGAGAATGCTGTTTGTTTGGGAGGGTTTTAAGGGCCGCCCAGCTCAACCGTCCCGTACGGCCATGCTGGATCTGTCCTGTGGAACTTTAGGGACCAAATAAATTTCCACAGTCCACTTCCTGTTCAGTTTGTGTTCTTACATTGTCTCAACTCTGTATCTCGTTCTCTCTCTCATTTACTCTTTCGTTAACTAGTTGGCTCTCATTGATGATGGCATTTAAGGTTAGCTGTAATAAAAAGAGAAGTCGTAAGCCTCTTGCTTTAAGTGCCAAGTTAGAGGATGATGGTGTGCCATTCTGATTTTATTCAATAAACACCCTGCCACTCACCTCTCACACATTAATATTAATATTTTAAGGTAAGTAATAAGTGTACTCTGTGTGTATCTTACCTTTTATTGTGTTTTTAATGCCTATTTCTATTGCTAACTTAATATAAGTGTGTAAACTTGTTGTCTGGCATTTATTGCATATTTTATGTGCACTCTGATAATAATACAGTGGACCCCCGCATACCGCACGCATCGCATACCGTACAATCCGCATACCGCTCGCTTTTTTCGCAAAAATTTTGCCTCGCATATGCCCAAAACCCGCTCACCGACTCCTTCATCGAGAGCGTGTTCCAATGTGCGGCCCTGAGCCCACGTCACATTGTTCCGCGATGGCATTGTTTACCAGCCAGCCTCCGCCGTTTAAACATCCAAGATACAATCGGGAACATTTCGTATTATTACAGTGTTTTGGTGATTTTGTTCTGGAAAATAAGGACCAAGGGCCCCAAGAAAGCTTCTAGTGCCAACCCTACAGCAAATAAGGGTGTTGAGAATTACTATAGAGATGAAGAAAAAAGATCATTGATAAAGTATGAAGTGGATGCGTGTCTACGAGCAGGCCGGTTGTTGTATAATAAACCCCAATCAACCATCGCTACGATTGGTGGTACAGCTGCTGCTGCTGTTGTACCACCGTCAGCTGCTGCTGCTGCTGTTAAGTACTACGTCTGCTGACTGCTGTAGCATCGTCTGCTGCTGCTGTAGCATCGTCTGCTGATGCTGTTAGCATCGTCTGCTGCTGCTTGTCGCATCGTCTCTGATGCTGTAGCATCGTTGCTGCTGCGTTGTAGCATCGTCTGTTGCTGCTGTAGCTCGTCTGCTGCTGATGCTGTTGCATCGTCTGTTGCTGCTGACCACGGTCAGCTGCTGCTGCTGCTGTTAGCACTGTTGTTGGTTTGGCTTATTGAGAATACCAAGAAAAAACACATTAACCAGAGGATTTGCACCCTGGATAAAACCCAAAAAAGTCAGTGTCATAAAAGGACTGTTCTAACTTATTTCCATTGGGGGTCCTTAATCTTGTCTTCCCAGGATGAGTAGTGCAACCCACCCAGTCTCGACTAACACCCAGGTGAACGGGAAAAATGCCTGGAACTAGTGCTCATATTGGGAATTTAAAGCAGCAAAGGTTGGTTTGGAGAGATTTAAGATCGTAGTGGCTACACAGTTGTGAATTAGGCTGTTCTGGAAGAAATGCCAAACAGGACCCTACAGTTACTCAGGGGGAAAGGCCTCCCAGGACACAGTGTTCATCAGTCCATTGCCTGCATCTTCAATAAAGGTAAGTGTCATTTATTCTTCATTTAGTAGAGTAGTACATGCACAATATATACAGTGGACCCCCGCATAACGATCACCTCCGAATGCGACCAATTATGTATGTGTATTTATGTAAGTGCGTTTGTACGTGTATGTTTGGGGGTTTGAAATGACTATCTACTTCAAATTATTCCTTATGGGAATAAATTCGGTCAGTACTGGCACCTGAACATACTACTGGAATGAAAAAATATCGTTAACCGGGGGTCCACTGTATTGTGCATGTACTACTCTACTATTGTGCATGTATCCTTCTCTTTGTGTGTAGGAAAATGTATATTTCATGTGGTAAAAAAAATTTTTTCATACTTTTGGGTGTCTTGCATGGATTAATTTGATTTCCATTATTTCTTATGGGGAAAATTCATTCGCATACTGAACATTTCGCATAACAATCAGCCCTCTTGCACGGATTAAAGTCGCTATGCGGGGGTCCACTGTACTTGCGGAGCTGTGTGGTAGCCGGGTGGAGGGACAACATTACGTTTTCTCTATTCAGCCATCAGAGAAAACGTGTATCAATCTGCGTTTGGCCCAGCCACTCCCTCACTCCGATTTTGTTTACAATTTTCGGCATGAATTACACATTACTTCTAACTACGTTTATGATGGCATCTAAAGGTAGTTGTTAGAAATGATTAAATTCAGTGAACAAGGTATGTCGATGTTAATAATATGGCTCGGGCCCCAGGTAGGGAGCGGTAGGTGTACCCAGGTGGGCTACACCTACCGGCTACCTACACTGACTTCCTACAAATAAATACTACTCACCTGAGTGTACTGAATGTGTATGGGATGTTTTAAATATCGTATATTAAGTATGAAAAGGGGAGCCAGTGCTACCTACACTTGGGCTACATGCACCTGACTTCCTACAAATAAGTACTACTCACCTCTCTCCCTACATTAAGATTAAAAATACTTTAAGACAAGTAATGAATTTACTGTGAATGCATTTCACTTTGTGTGTTTTTAATGGTTAGTTCTATTACTAACTTATATAATTTAGTGTAAACTTGATGTCTGGCATTTATATGCATTTATAAATGGAAAAAAATGGCGTTCTGCCTTCCGACGATGTCTTCTTTCTGGCGACAGCCTGGAACCTAACCCGCTGTATAAGTGGGGCCCTACTGTATAGTATATATATATAGTAAGGTTATGAGGATAACAAAAAGATTAGGGGATGAAAGATTGGATATCAGATTGGAGGGAGAGAGTATGGAGGTGAATGTATTCAGATACAGTGGACCCCCGGTTAACGATATTTTTTCACTCCAGAAGTATGTTCAGGTGCCAGTACTGACCGAATTTGTTCCCATAAGAAATATTGTGAAGTAGATTAGTCCATTTCAGACCCCCAAACATACACGTACAAACGCACTTACATAAATACACTTACATAATTGGTCACATTCGGAGGTAATCGTTATGCGGGGGTCCACTGTATTTGGGAGTGGACGTGTCAGTGGATGGGTCTATGAAAGATGAGGTGAATCATAGAATTGATGAGGGGAAAAGGGTGAGCGGTGCACTTAGGAGTCTGTGGAGACAAAGAACTTTGTCCTTGGAAGCAAAGAGGGGAAAGTATGAGACTATAGTTTTACCAACGCTTTTATATGGTTGTGAAGCATGGGTGATGAATGTTGCAGCGAGGAGAAGGCTGGAGGCAGTGGAGATGTCATGTCTGAGGGCAATGTGTTGTGTGAATATAATGCAGAGAATTCATAGTTTGGAAGTTAGGAGGAGGTGTGGGATTGCCAAAACTGTTGTCCAGAGGGCTGAGGAAGGGTTGTTGAGGTGGTTTGGACATGTAGAAAGAATGGAGTGAAACAGAATAACTTCAAGAGTGTATCAGTCTGTAGTGGAAGGAAGGCGGGTAGGGGTCGGCCTAGGAAAGGTTGGAGGGAGGTGGTAAAGGAGGTTTTGTGTGCGAGGGGCTTGGACTTCCAGCGGGCATATGTGAGCATGTTTGATAGGAGTGAATGGAGACAAATGATTTTAATACTTGACGTGCTGTTGGAGTGTGAGCAAAGTAACATTTATGAAGGGATTCAGGGAAACCAGCATGCCAGATTTGAGTCCTGGAGATGGGAAGTACAGTGCCTGCACTCTGAAGGAGGGGTGTTAATGTTGCAGTTTAAAAACTGTAGTGTAAAGCACCCGTCGGACAAGACAGTGATGGAGTGAATGATGGTGAAAGGTTTTCTTTTTCGGTCCACCCTGCCTTAGTGGGAATCGGCCAGTGTGTTAATAAAAAAAAATATAAGTAACTGTTACTATAAGTTGAGCATCTCTTTAATATTAATGTAAGTAACTCAATTTACCTTAGGATAAGATTTTGTTCAGATTTTTAAATCCGGAGGGTTAGCCACCCAAGTTAACCCAAGAAAGTCAGTGGCTCATCAAGGGACTGTCTGTTTTATTTCCATTGTGGTCCTCAATATTGTCCCCCAGGACGTCACCCACACCAGTCAACTAACACCCACGCACCTACTGGCTAGGTGAAGGGAACAACTGGTGTAAGGAAACAACCTTAAAGTTTCCACCTTGCCAGGCCAGGGGTCTCCCTTATTACCAATATACCTTAGTTTATTGTAACTGATTTTTACACAGTTAAATGTTTTAAGGTTTAAATAATAAATATTTCAAGATCA
>NC_069470.1:25771049-25797876 GCF_026875155.1 Cherax quadricarinatus
TGGGGTTTTAACTGTAGGTGAAGATAGGATCCTATTTAACTGTGGGTGAAGATCGGGAAATTCTAGTTAACATGTAGGTGAAGATCAGGATCCTAGTTAACATGTAGGTGAAGATCAGGATCCAGTTAACATGTAGGTAAAAGATCAGGATCCTAGTTAACATGTAGGTAAAGATCAGGACCCTAGTTAACATGTAGGTGAAGATCAGGATCTATTTTAACATGGGGGTGAAGATCAGGATCCTAGTTAACATGTAGGTGAAGATCAGGATCCTAGTTAACATGTAGGTGAAGATCAGGATCCTAGTTAACATGTAGGTGAAGATCAGGATCCTAGTTAACATGTAGGTGAAGATCAATTATAACTGAAATTATTAATGTGGAAAATAAAGTAAAGCAGCTCAAACTAACCCATTTAAAATTGCTAACTAGTACTGTCCAAAATACCTTGCTACAAATTTTGTCAAATATAGAATGACAAGTTACAATGTTACTAGATGATGTGAATATAACTGCTGGTGGCCAGGCCTCAACCACATTTTATTACACAGTGATAAAGGAGTAGCATGAATTGCTTGCTCATGCAGAAGTCAGTTTTAGTATATAAAGATTATAGTTTATGACAGCTACTAGTCTGATCTTGGCCATTAATTATGCTTTGAATAACAAAATGTTAATTTAGTCAGAAAACGAATTCATCTCTAAATGAGGAGCATACTATAATGGTAGTGAGTTTGTGCCAACCACCTTTGACATTGTTTTAATATCACCTTTCGCATCATTTGTAACATTTCTAGTATATTTTTAAATGTTTATACAGTAGTATATTGTATATTGCATTAAACAGAATAAAGGAAATCAGCTCTAATATACATTTAGGTATGCACACTGGTCAGAGTCTCCATCATAAGTCCTCGTTGTCGGTAAATGAGCACGTCGCTAAGTGAGGAAAGGTTGTACTCTATCATTTTTCAATACATACAACTTATGAACATCATGGAATAATTAAACAAGTATTTTTATTTTGTTATTTCCAATAATCAGTAATGTTGGGCTAGGTTTGGTGTGGTATGGTCATACCAACATACTGGAGCGAGAGATATGGGAGAAAGTGTAAGATAAACCCAGTGAGGAGAAGGGGTGCAGTGGTCACAATAAGGGAACACTGTATCAACATACGGGGTCCCAGACTATTCAACATCTTACCAGAAGATATCAGAAACATGGCTAGAACAAGTGTAGAAGCCTTCAAGAGGAAACTGGACGTGTATCTTCACACAGATGCCAGATCAACCAGGCTGTGATGAATATGTGAGGCAGTGAGCCTCCAGCAGCAACAGCATGGTTGACCAGGCAAACACCAGACAAAACTGGCCCATGGCCAGGCTCCAAGAGTAGTGAAACTCTCGAAACTTTTCAGAGGTATAACAAAGATAGATATATGGAATTGTTATTACTTTAGGTTAGTTAGGTTAGACTAGGCTAAGTTAATGGTTAGGTTAGGTTAGACTAGGCTAAGTTAGGTTAGGTTAGGTTAGACTAGGCTAATTAGGTTAGGTTAGGTTAGACAAAGGCTAAGTTAGGTTAGGTAGGTTAGACTGGGTAAGTTAGGTTAGGTTAGGTAGACTTGGCTAAGTTAGTTATTTTAGGTAAGACTAGGCTAAGTTAGGTTAGGTTAGGTTAGACTAGGCAAAGTTAGGTTTGTTACATAAGACTGGGCAAAATTTAGGTAACCTTGGATATTATGTAACTAAACCTAAAAATGTTCTCCTTCTCTTACTTGACCCCAAATCATAATAACACCAAAAGTATAAATTTGATGGAAAACCTAGGGAAATTTAAATGCTCTCGTGAATTTTAGCAGCTCGACGATGTTACGCACCAGCGATTTTGCCCATTTTGAGCCCTATTTTCTGCCAATTCCAGTGTAATAGTTGACAAAAATTATAACTATTTCACTAGAATTTTATTATTTCTATCGAATGAGTACAAGAAACCACCCATTTACCGATTTCAACTATCCAATAAAGTGGTCAGAATTTAGCAATTTTGCCAATTTCACACAAATTTCAAAAGATGCCAATTTCTGAATAGGGTCCAGAATAAACAAGAAAGACATTCCTGGCACTAAAATAACAGGTTCTCTGTTAGTTAGTCACATCCCCAGGCCCTCTTACATTTCTTTGGCTTTCCACTTTGAATTTTTATTCTTACAAAAAATAGAAGATTTTCTGTTATGCAGACTACTGTATTAGTGTAGAAATGGTGTAAATAATATCAGTGCACTTGTGAAAGAATATTAGACTCAGCAACTGACGTGTATTGGACGCTTGGCATGATTTGTTTACTTTTGAACTTTGATAAAAATCGAACATTTCTGCTAGTTTGAGCTCAATTTCAAGTTTCGTTTTTGTAAAAACCCGTCAAAATCATCTCAATTTCTGTAATAATCTTCCATTTTTTAAAATAACCAGGGAAAACTAGAATACAAAAATAAATACCATAAAGAAAATACAGTGCAAAGTCCCCCCCGTTTTTAACCAAAAACACGTCAAAACTTTTTTTTTTTTCATTTCCCTGTGGCTGCAGGATTTTTTTATACTTTGGGACATGACCCAAACCCATTCTTTCATAGGTAGGCCCACCAGCTTTTTTCTCACTAATTTGAGGGGGCTAGAATTTAGCGTACTTGTACGCATAAACCCTGGGGGGGTAAAACCCTACAGTATGGCCGAAACCCTGAAAGGGTTAATATGGAGCAATATTACCATACTGTTAATAAAGTAACCTAATTATTCAAGGAACTGAACTTCCCCCTGTTACAATTAAAAATGTATCAAATGTACATGTGACTATGTAAATTATTAGTTACTATAATTTTAAATATAGTAAAAAATTTAAAAATAACCCCCTTTACAGCGTTTCCCTTACAAATTTCCGCAAAGGCGATGTCAAATTATGACCAAAATTTGCTATACGGCAAGTGGTCTTTTAAATACAGAGGGTTTTTGAAGAGGAAATTTTACTAGTAATTCAGTGGTGATTGCAAAAGCAGATACTAAGTGTACTAGGGCTGAAAAGAGAAATAAATATTATTGTATATGAGTAAAAGAGCGAAGAGTAAAAATGGCGGGCTTTAGGGGGGTACAGGCTGCCAAAATTTATATTTATATTTCTCCAAATTCCATAAAGAAAGAAATCATCAGGGGGTTTTTTGGGAAAAGGTGAATGGAGAAACAGCGCCCGGACAGTAAAAGCCCAACGGGCCCAACCTACAAAAAATAAATTCACTACCCGGCAAGGTATGGAAAAACACCGCATACCTAAAAAAACGGGCCCCAAAAAGCTCTTATTGCAGCGCTTTTAAGGGTGAACCCAAAAAATCCAGGACCTCAAACTATTGTGCGGGAAAAACAGACAGATAAATGCGGCAAAATGACGGTCAGCAGCTAGGAATATAACCTTAACTCCAATGTAATGCATACATAGCAATTGAGACAAACAGCCATTATTATCTCAAACACTACCAAACAGTGCATACACTGTACTAAAGTACGCATGAAAAACAGAAAAGGCACCTTATGTAAAATGTGGGGGGTGGGGCATGATGGAAAATTACATTTATGCAACGGTCCCAAAATTTCATTTTGTGTGTAACAAATGAATTTGGCAAGTTCCCTTTACAGTGATGACATTGATTTCCCAAAATTTTAATACAAATGACCATTGCCATAATTGAGATTTGTTTGTTTAATGAAAACAGGTTTCATTTTATTCATGTCAATGCAAGATCCTTTTTCCTAAAGGGCAGGATTGGATTCTAGCTAACAAAATTGGGCGGCAGTTAAAACCCATCCTAAAAATCTTGGGTTTGGATGATACGGGACAAACGACGAGGTCAAAAAAGAGGGTTACAAAAAAAACGTTTAATAGGAACAGAAAGGGTGGTGAGTATGTGCCTACATTAGAAATGACTTAGCTTAAACCCAAGACCTGTTTTTAAATAACAATAAACGGGAGATTCAGGGTTTTGAAGTGCGTTCCAAGACCAAACCCATTTTAGTAGGAACTATTACCGCCCCCCCCCAGGACCAGTTCTTAGAAGATTTTTTTTCCCAAGTTTTGTCCGAGTTGAAAACAATTGCGAAAAAATTTAAATACGGGGCGACTTCAATATCTGTTTTCACACAAAATAAGGGGCTATGCAAAACGTATACAAATTCTAGTTTAAAAGTTACACTCAATTTATTAATACCCAAACCCCCGGACACACAGTCCAGCCACCCAAATTTGACCACACTTGAAACCCGCTCTGAGAACTTTGTCAGTCAGGCGTCATTCCCACGGGCTTAGTGACATTTCATCTTTTACTGCACCGGGAAAATAACTGGGGATAGATAGGCCTACACAACAATAAAAATGGGGTCAACTAAAAATACAGTAAAGAAACACGGGAAATAGGCTACAAAATTGTGACGGGACAGAGATAACAAGTTGCAGGGAGTAAACGATCCCGGGGAAAAATTCAAAAAAATGTTCACTACTATCCTATAATTTTGCACCAGTTAAAGAGGTTGGGATTAAACAAAGAACTGAACCCTGGATGAATACTGAATATTAGATAATATGAAATTCAGAGACCGCTGCAAAAAAAATTTAAACAAACAACAGGTTTTGCAGCACAAATGAACCAAAGGGGAAAAGATACGAGACATAAAAAGGAGCAAAGGCAAAGCCTACTGCTAAAAAATTGAAGAGTATAAGTTTCCCCCAGAAAGCTCTGGCAAAAACTAAAACATTGGGTATACCCATAAGCCAGTAGATGGGTCTAACAAGTACTCACTATCGTAATGAGGTTCCCCACGAAACACTAAGGGCAAATTGCTTTAATTTCATACTACACATCTTTTTGCATCAACACTATAAGTAAACAAAACCAGCTGCATAAAATACCTTTAACACAACTCTAAAGTTTCAAACATACTAACCAAAAAAGGGGAAACCCCAAAACAGTTGTAAACTAGAATGTATCTCATGTTTTTATTCAAAAAAACAAGCGGGTTTTAAACCCAACAAAGAGCACGGGCCCTATAACACCCGTCTAAGTTCCTAAAAGATGGTGTTTCTGAGCTGAAACCCCTATTGCTCACATAATAAATCTATCAATCACCACAAATACAGTACTGGAGGGTTCAAGGGGGCCAAGTTACTCCTATTTTTTAAGAAAATATAGGTCGATGTTGCAACTATAGCCTTTAGTATACTCAAGTATAAAAATCTAAAATTCTAGAGAGGCGTTTTTCCCTCAAGTAGTTAAGTCCCTAATGACAACAACTTTCCCCATAGCTATCAATCGGGCTTTTAGAAAAATCCTACTCAAACCGACACCTCCCTTATTAATCTGATGGATTACCTGAAGAACTGAAATTCAAGGGAACCTCATAGCATGGTAAACCTAGACCTCAAAAGGCCTTCGATACTGGCCCAACCACAATAATTATTAATAAACTTCAAACTATCGGTATAGGTTTCTGAAACTGGTTTAAGTCCTACCTTACAATAGAGACAAATAGTCAAAATCAACAAAACAGAATTAGAACCCTGCGTTTAACAGTGGGTTCCCCAATAGTATTCTGTCCCTTATTATGTCCTTATTATTCAATGATATGCTTCAGTGTAAGTGCAAACTCCACTGTTTTCCCCAAGATGACATACTACCCTGTTAGTGTTCAGGTAAAGACCCACAAGAATTGTAATTTTTAACACTGGAACAAAAACCGAGCAAATTGTTATAGACAACAAACTATCATTAAAACATAGGAAAACTGAAGCCATTCTCTTTGGGCAGAAACATAAATGAGAATGGTAAATAATTTTGTTCAATGAATGGGCCCATCAACTTTGGTTTCATCTTAAAATATTGGAATCCCTTTGTCCATCTGGTTTGGGAGAAAAAAACAGTGATAAAGAAAGCGAATGCCCAGACTGAAGTTCGGGGTATAGACAAGCCAAAGTGTTACCTAACTGAGTCGCAGGACTCTAATTCTAGTTTATAAAATGCCAAATGATTACGTTCTCTTCTTGGTACTCGCCTGAAAAAAAAACTGAAAAATTAGACTGCCAAATCACCCAAACATAATCTAAGTCATCCTGGGGCTGGACCAATAGAACATGTAGGCCCAGGATGAATTACACCAGTTGGATAATGCCTAATGTTTGAAGACAGAGTAAAAACGGGGGGGTAAATCAGTTTAAAAAATTGCTAAAGCAATGTCCAAATATTTACTGTCAATTTTGTAAGGCTGAACAAAGAATCAATGAACTAGGGGGAAGACATTTGTAGTAAAAGTCAGTGGCCTGCTTAAACACCTTTTATTGTACGCAATAAGGAATGGAAAAGACCCCGGCAACATGTAAAACCTTCAACGTGAACCAGTTCCCAAAAGTCCCAAAAGTTTCCTGTTTGAAAATTTTATGTAGCTAAAAAAGGGGGGATTATTACTATTTTTTACCTCCATACTGAAATTTAACCTTATTCCTGTAAGACCCGTATGAGAAGTCTAATGACCTGGGCGCAGAAGTCTTTTGTAGATAATAAGGTTTCTTCATTGTAGAAAATAAGAAAATATTAAACCTTATAACATAATAATAAGTAAAAGGAAAGGGAAAAAGCAGGTGTTTTTTGTATCCTGGTTCTCTAAATATCGTATGTATATAATCATGTAACTGGGTATTTGTGTATACCTTAATAAATTTATTATTTTATTACTACTTAACTTATACCATTTTAATTTTCTGGAAATTATTAGTAGAAATTTAATTTTCAAGGTTTTAAATTTACTGCATATTTTATATTTGCTCTGATAATTATACATTATGTGACCTGTACCTAAATATACTTATACTCTGTGCTGGTGTGCAGGTACACATTAAAATTGCTAAGTCTCTCTCCACCATGACTCTAATACTACGTAATAATAATCACTCTTGGGCACACTAAATGTCTTATTTACATCAATTAGGCATTTTCTTTAATCCATCTATGATATTTTCCTCATAATTATAATGAAACCCATTACATAGCATATAAACATGATACATACACTCAAAGAATAAAATAAAATTAAATTTGAGATTTGTTTACAAAGCAGCGTGTAGGTGGTGTTACGTTTTCCTAGTCAAACGGGTTGATAACCTAGGAAAATTTCTTTCGATCCCTTTACCTTATATAGCAATTCACGACCCTTGTGGGTTAAGTGCTTTTTATAATAAGTAATAATAATAATAAAAAAATAAATAATAATAATATAATATTATTATATTATTATTATTATATTATTATCTTCACACTCTAAAATGGTGTGTTGCTGTTGTTCATTCTGAACTAACTTGTAAAAACTTGTACACAAGGGTAAGAGTATATTTTGTGAGGTATTATTATTTTTAATAAAAAAAATTGGGAAATGTTTTAAACAAACTCTTACAAATGGACGTAAAATAACTAAAATTAACATATAATACTCATTTATTTCGCCTGACCAAGTGATCGTCCATGTGAAAATTTGTGTGGACTGCGTCCAAGTGACTCACCTACCCTGGCAAACTCTGTTGACACCGAGCTCTGAGGTGGGTACCTCAGCCTCACAAGTGGCTTAAGGACAGATTTTCACAAATGATGATGTTTGCAAAAACTCCCTGCATCACCGTATAAAGGACTAACTTACTTTGTGTTGCAGCATATATCCTGATCTTCAACCCTGACTTTTTTGGGTTATCCTAGGTTCTCTACACATATGCTGCTATATATGATAATTCTATGTAACTGTATTTGTGTATACCTGAATAAACATACTTACTTACTTACTTACTTACCTTCCTAAACTTAGCCTTAGCCCCTTTGGACTTCCCCTCAGAAAACACGTGCAACCGGGAGCTTTAATTCCTGCAATATTCAATCGTTATTAGTGACCTCCCCTGCACCTCAAAATTCCTATATCCAAGGGGTGTGTATCCCCTAGTAAAACTATGCAGACATGACACTAGCTTCTAGGTAGACAAGAGACACTGGTACGTACTGGGCATGCACTGCCAGTTGTATACAGGCCTACAGTTCAACTCACTCACAATTTTTCCCCAGACACTGGCCAGAAATCCTAAGAGAAAGTGGAGGTCTTGTCTTACTGTACGGGCCTGACGGAGGAGGTCATCTACGGTACATCGAGGTGCCTCTACCACATTTCCCCAGGTCTCAAATGTGAAGACACGTGGGGGCGCCGTCTGCTGATCACTGCACGTGTTGTCCAGGTGGTGTCTGTCTTAAGAAGGATGCTATTCTGTCTTTGTGACCCGCGCCTCGTCATTCAAGCTAGGGCTGCCAGTTCTCCCTAGCTAACTTATCCTAGTGTTTGCCTACATTATCAGCCTATTACTACCTATGTTAAGGTCTTAGGTCTACATTATTATTATCTACAGTTGTCTCAATAATCCTAATATTAGTGTACTACCAGTAAAACTACCTACTCCTTCCCTGAAGAGTAAATCTATAAATTAAATACATGCCTACCAAGAATCCATCGCCGACCAGAGAGAATGCTGTTTGTTTGGGAGGGTTTTAAGGGCCACCCAGCTCAGCCGTCCTGTACGGCCATGCTGGATCTGTCCTGTGGAACTTTAGGGACCAAACAAATTTCCACATCCTCCCGCCGGCGAAGGTAGGCGCTAAGTCTAAATCAAGTTCACCTTCCGTGAGCCCCAACAGCGGACCCTGGACACGAGTGCCATCCGGCCACTCTCATCGAGCAGACTCCGGTCTAACTTCAACCATCCAGTTTCCCCTGCGTGGACCTCTGGGGGTGTAAACTTGTTGGTTCCAGTGGTCTTAGCACCCTTTCCTTTAACTTTAATGTCTTTCGTATGTCTAGCCTTGACTGAGTGGCTCCGTACTTTCCCACCCAGTGGCCCACATGCCCTGCTAGCCTTTCCTCCCACTGTTACAAGGTTCCCTGGATTTAAAGGCAATCTATCTCCCTCTTTACGTACCCTGTAAAAGTGTTTTCCCAAGGTGGCCGAGTGTCGTCCCCTCCCTAAACCCGGTTCAGCCTCCCTGGCGGTTCATCGTATATACTGGTAAATTTATTATCACTACTCCCCCAGCTATCATGGGACAGCTTCTCCTCTATCTGCCGTGGCAGGGAATTCAGGGAATCCCCGCCGCCTATGATGTATCCTACTGGGGATCTGTATAAACCAATTCCTTCCTTAAACGTCCGTCGTGTAGACAGGGAAATCATCTATATGATTGGGGTCCCACCAGGATACCTACATCTCTGACTGTGTCAGTGGTAATTCCCTGGTCTGCCACTTCACGTCAAGGTCTTTTAATCGCTTAGCTGCTGCAGCAAGACCTCTCGCTGTAATTGCCCTGGTAATGTCTCTACCACAATGGCTGTAAAGTCTCTGCGATGTCCACCTAATTTGACTGTGACATCCACCACATCACAAGATTTGGGTGGGACCTGACTTACAGCCCCTCCCAACATCATACTAACTTCTTTGTGGCCTTCAACTTAATTTAGCCACCAAATTCTTGTTATCAAGGGTACTTGTGCTCCTGGGTCAAAAAATAATCGGGTTGTTTCGGACCTGTGCCCACTCACAACCTTTGCCATGACTGTAGGTAGGGCAGCAAACCCCCTGATTCTCACTCGGATTTGAGACTTTACCCCACTAATCACTGGCTACCATCTCAGGGTCGGACTCACTTTCTATCTCTACCTGAGAGATATCCCTACTAGCCTGGGGGTTTCCCCTTTAAAATTATTGGGCAATAGTCAGTATGGTGCTTACCTTGCAACAGACTCGACACTCACTGAGCTGGGTGCCACATTCTCTCGCAAAGTGTTCCCCCCCAACACTTGAAGCAGAGTCTCAACTCCCTTAGTCTCTGTTGCCTACTGCTCAGTTTTTGTATACTCCGGGGAACTCGTGCTAGAGTGTTCGCCTTCGCAGAACACGCATATTCTGGAATGAGTGCCTCTAGGTTCTGCTTAGAGGTTTCTTACCTTAGACACCTCTTTACCATAGTACACTCCAACGTTATCGTACGAGCTTTGGACTGATCTCTTGAGATCTTGAGTGACTTTCTGGGTTTTTTTTTTTGTGGCGATGGGGGTGACTCTTCCCCTCACACTTATACTCAAATGAGAAAAGATCTCCCAACCCCTCAACGATCTGTTGTATCGTGAACCTATTCGTCTGATATTTTAAGTGTAACTCATGCACTGTAGTGCCAGCCAGTTTTCCTCTGAATCAAATTTACTGATGAACCATTCCGACTACCCCAATCATGTAAATCTTTAAGACTATTCCCTCAAACTCATAACTTCAATTCGGAACTTCTCTAGGCTCTGACAGTCAATGGCGACAAGCCTCTAGATCCAACAACCGATAAAGTATAGCTACCTTATCCCCTCAGTGTTGCCAAACGTGTCCTTTAATTGTCTTTGGCATGTTGGTAATTGGTGTTCGGGGGTTTGGAATGCCGGGCTAACTCCAAAGGCTTTACCCTGAGCTGTGAACTAAATAATGTAACTTGATGGCATCTGACAAATCCTCTCTGTCAATCTATCGGGCTTTTAAAACTGATCCCAGAAAGCAATGTACTCTGTTAAGGTTCCCGTCAAACGTTGGTAAATTCAAATGGGCAATCCGGGCAACACATTAAAAAAGGCGTGCTGTTGTTCGTGTTCCCTTGAAACATTTGCTGCCCCGCTGTACCGGCCTCAAATCTTTTTTAACTCCTGCAGAGTCTCTCTCTACTTTAAAAACTCTGCCCTTTGTTGTCATATCCGCGGCTACTATCGACTGTATATTCAGACTCACCTTAGTATAAAGGGCCTCTGTTCTCATAAAGGATAAATGACCTACTCAAAGGCCTCCAGTCTTTGCTCCAAAGGTTTCAGGCAACCTCTAGTTCCCCAGTCTACTCTGGGTCTTGCCTGACCGTACGACACTCCTCACATCTTTGCTCAGGACCCCTATAAGCTCCCATAGAACCGCTTTAATTGACTTAGAGCTGGGACAGCTGGTAAAACATTCACCTTCCATAGTTTGCGGTTTAGTTAAGATCACGGTACTAATTTGTATGGAATTAGCCCCCCTCACAGCACGAACGGGATTAGGCCCAAAAATGAACGATCTCAGGCTTCTCAACAACTTGACAACTCCCTTTATTATATTGAATCAATCTGACGAAAAATGTCACTATTACTCTCAAATCCCAATCGAAATTGTTTTTCGATGTGAAAGCTTAACCTAGCAATTTCCTGTACATGTAAGCAAATAAATTTCAGGGCTTAACCTGGTCTCAGGACAAAAATCCCATCCCACATTAAAATGAATTCAACGACAAAGAAATCACACAAAAAAATGCAGTAAAACAATAAAATCACTTAATTCACACAAGAAATTTAACAATTCAACTTTGAAACAGTAAATGAATAATGTATTAAATACTGCCCAACTGCCCATTTACTTGTCAGTGTGGATGTTGGAAAGTAAAATCCTAACCTAGCTGTGTGCTGAGCTAAACCTGGCTTTAAACTCCCTTAAATAATACAGGTTAAATTCTGTCCCAGTCTACATAAAATTTTGTAAATATGCACAAGCCTAGCCTAACGTGGCACCTTGCCAAATCCACTGTAATAAATTTAAAACACAAGTCTCCTACTCCCGGATTACTTGAAATCACTTAAATAATTAAATTTACAAGCTTCTCTAGGCCTACCTGCCTGCCTGTAAAATTACTCAAAAAAAAACAACTTCTGTGTATAGTCAGCTTGGCCTAGCCTCTGTGTAACTTTGACTAGTGTGCTAACTTAACCTTACTTTGTTAAACTGGTTCCTAACTGGCCTTTTCAAAGATAGCTTAACCTAACTCTTTTAAAACTGTTCCTAACTGTGGGCCTAGCTATGATAGCTTAACCTACTATTCCCCATCCCACGGTTCTCGGGAAGGACCACTTTTGGTGAAAATTTTGTGTGGGCTGCCTCCAAGGAGTCGCCTACCCTGGCCCAAAATCTGTTGACACCGAGCTTTGAGTTGGGACCTCACCTCACAAGTGGTTATAGACAGATTTTCACAAATGATTGTATTACAAAAAACTCGCCTGCATGCACTATAAAGGACTAACTTACGTGTTGGTTGCAGCTATATCCTATCTTCAACTTCCCTAAGCCTAGCTTAAGCCCCTTTGGACTTCCCTCAGAAACCACTGCAAAACCCGGACCTTAATTTCCTGCAATAATCAATCCTAATAGTTTCCTGCCTGCACCTCAAAATTCCTATAAACCAAGAGGGAAAGTATCCCCTTTGTATAACTATGCAGACTCCAGACACTAGCTTCCCAGACTGCTCTAGACACTGGTACTTAAATGGCATGCTCGCCCGTTGCAAACCCGGCCCACGTAAACTCCCTCACTCACAATCTCAAAACACTGGCCAGTAATCTACAAGATAAAGGTGAAGGCTTTCTTAACTGTATGGGGGCCCCGATGGAGGAGGTTTACACGGTACATCGAGGTGCCTCTACCAGATTTTCCACAGGTCCCCAGATGTGAAGACACGTGGGGGGCGCCGTCTGCTGACACGGCACGGTTTGTCCAAATTGGTGTCTGTCTTAAGAAGGACCTATTCTGTCTTTGTGACCCGCCCTCGTCATTCAGCTAGGGGCCCCCATTTCCCCCCTAGCTAACTTATTCCTAGTGCTTGCCCTACATTATCGCTATTACTACCTATGTTAAGGTCTTTGGTCTACATTATATTATCTACAGTTGTCTCAGTAATCCTAATATTAGTGTACTACCAGTAAAACTACCTACTCCTTCCCTGAAGATAAATCTATAAATTAAATACATGCTACCAAGAAAACCATCACGACCCCGAAGAATGCTGTTGTTTGGGGGGGTTTTAAGGCCCCCCTCAGCCATCCCGTACGGCCATGCTGGATCTGTCCTGTGGAACTTTAGGGACCAAATAAATTTCCACAGTCCACTTCCTGTTCAGTTTGTGTTTTTACATTGTCTCAACTCTGTACTCGTTCTCTTCTCTCGTTTACTCTTCATTAACTAGTTTGGCTCATTGATGATGCAATTTAAAGGTTAGCTTAATAAAAAAGAAATCATAAGCCTCTTGCCTTTAATGTCAAGTTAGGAGATGATGGTGTGCCATTTTGATTTTATTCAATAAACACCCTTCCACTCACCTCTCACCATTAATTTAAAAATTTTAAGGTAAGTAATAAGTGTAACCTGGTTATCTTACCTTTATTGTGGTTTTAATGCCTATTTCTATTGGCTAACTTAATATAAGTAAGTGAAAACTTGTTTCTGGCATTTAAAGGCATATTTTATTTTGCGCCTGATAATTTAAAACAGTGGACCCCCACATACCAACCATCGCATACCTACAATCCGCATATCGCTTGCTTTTTCGCAAAAAATTTTGCCTTTGCTACCGCCCAAAACCCGCTCACCACTCTTTGTCCAGACGCGTCCAATTTGCGGCCGAGCCCCGCTCACATGTTTCCGCCTGGCATTGTTTCCAGCCAGCCTCCGCGGTAACATCCAAGCTACAATCGGAACATTTCGTAAATTAAATTTCAGTGTTTTTGGTGATTTTTTTCTGGAAAATAATGGCCATGAGGCCCTACAGGAATAAGGGTGAAATTAACCCATAGAGATAAGAAAAAGGGTCATTGATAAGTATGAAAGTGGAGTGCGTGTCCCGAGCTGGCCAGGTGTATAATAACCCCAATCAACCATCGCTACTATTGGTGTACGCTGCGCTGCGCTGTACCACCCCAGCTGCTGCTGCAAATGTCAGCTGCTGCTGCACTGTCATGCGCGCTGTTACCCCCTCAGTGCTGCTGCTCTTGTAATACCATCTGCTGCTGCTGTAGCAAACGTCTGCTGCTGCTGTGGCATCGTCCCTGCTGCTGCTGTACATGTCTGCTGCTGCTGTAAGCATCGTCTGCTTCTGCGTAGCATCGTCCTGCCCGCCGCTGTAGCAAACGTCTGCTGCTGCGTAGCATCGTCCCCTGCTGCTGTAGCATCATCTGTTGCTGCGTAGCATCGTCCCGCTGCTGCTGTAGCATCGTCTGCGCTGCTGTGGCATCTGTCGCTGCTGCTGTACATCGTCTGCTGCTGCTGTACTCGTCTGGGTGCTCTGTAGCATCGCTGTTGCTGCTGTAAGCATCGTCTTGCTGCTGCGTAGCATCGTATGTTTCTGCCTGTACATTGTCTTTGCTGCTGTACCACCCTCAGCGCTGCTGCTGCGTACACACGTTGTTGGGTGGCTTTTAAAATACCAAGAAACAATTAACCCCAGAGGATTTTGCCACCCATGATAACCCAAAAAAGTTAGTGTCATCGAAGACTGTCTAACTTATTTCCATTGGGGTCCTTAAAAACTTGTCCCCAGGATGCAACCCACACCATCGATAACACCCAGTGAACAGGAAAAATGCCTGGGAACTATCCTCATATTGGTGAATTTAAAGCCAGCAAAGGTTTGGTTGAGAGATTTAAGAATCGTATGGGATACACGTGTATAAGCATGTTTTTTGGGAAAAAATTCCAAACAGACCTACAGTACTCAGAGGAAAAGGCAAATCCCAGGACACAGTGTTCTCATCAGCATTGCTTTCATCTTCAATAAAGGTAATGTCATTTATCTTCATTTAGTAAGTATACATCACAATATATATTGTGCATGTTACTACTCTACTATGTGCATGTACCTTCTCTTGTGGTAGGAAAAGTTATTTCATGTGGTAAAAAATTTTTTTTCATATTTTTGGGGTTCCTTGACGGTTAATTGTTTTCCATTATTTCTTAGGGGAAAATTCATTCCATCAAAACTTTTCGCATAACAATCAGCCCTCTTCACGGTTTTTAAGTCGCTAGGGGGGGCCACTGTACTTGGGGAGCTGTGGGACCCGGGTGGGGGGGACAACTTTACGTTTTCTCTATTCACCCATGCATATATTTGTACGCTCGTTGCACATGTCCGGCGGCGCCCTCGTGTTTTAGTGCGCGTGCGCGCTAGTGTGGGGTATACCACTTAATATTTTTTTTATAACTCATTAAAATTGGGGGACTAGGGGGACAAAACAGGGGTTCTTTATTTTTGAAATTTTGTTCATGACTGTAACCATGAAATAGGAGTAAAGGGCGATTCTTTAAACCCTCTGAACTTTGCCATGATTAGTGACCAGATCTACCTGGATTCATTACCTTTGTAACAGTTCAGCATCATAACTTTGGGGTCCAGTCCGGGACCCTTTATGTACTTTGAAATTTTTTGACTACCCCCCCGGGAGGGTATGGGGGGCACAAAGATTTTAAAAACAAAAGGGTTTTTGTGTGTGTTGTGGTTGTTGGTGTGTGTGTGTGTTGTGTGGTGTGGTGTGTGTGTTGTGTGTGTGGTGTGTGTGGTGTGTGTGTGTGTGGTGTTGTGACTCAAAAATCAAAATTTGCACCAATAACTCATTACAGTTGTAAACCGGTGTGGGAAGGTAATTTGCTCATTCCCTTTTAAATTTGTTCATGATTGTACCAATTATAAACTAAAAACCTTCTACAGAATTCAAAACCCTTTTAACTTGTAGCTCATTCCCTTTGTACTAGTTCAGCTATCAAAATTTTGGGGGGGCCCAGTCCCTGGCCCCATTCGTACCTCTGTAATCTGTAAATACCTTTGAGCTTGTCATGATTGTGACCAACTTACCTGAGTTCATTACCTTTTGAAAATTGTGAGTTTTTAAACCTTTTTAAAAAATTGTGATTTCATTACCTCTGAATTTGCTCAGCTATCAAAATTTTTGGGAGTCCATCCCTGGCCCAAATTTATGTACCCTGTAATCTCTTGACTACCGCCCACGGGAGGGGTATGGGGTGCATAATAAACAATTAAACTAACTACCATCGAGAAAACGTGTATCAATCTCGGGGCCCACCACCCCCTCACTCCGATTTTGTTTACAATTTTCGGCATGAATTACTCATACTTCTAACTACGTTTTAAAAAGGGCATCTAAAGGATGTTAGAAATGATTAAAATTCAGTGAACAAGGTATTTTCGATGTTAAAAAATAGCTCTGGCCACATGTAGGTAGCCGGTAGGTGTACCCAGGTGGGCTACACACCGGCTCCACACTGATTTTCCTACAAAAAATACTACCACCGAGTGTACTGAATGTGGTATGGGATGTTTTAAATATCGTATATTAGGATGAAAGGGAGCCAGTGCTACCTACACTTGGGCTCTGCACCTGCTTCCTACAAATAATTACTACTCACTTCTCTCCCTACATTAAAGGGATTACAAATACAGGGGGACCCCCGCTTAACGTTTCACCTCCAAATGCAAACCAATTATTAAGTGTATTTAGTAAGTGCGTTGTACTGAAATGTTTGGGGTTAAAATGGATAATCTACTTTCACAATATTCTTATGGGAAAAAATTCGGTCAGTACTGGCACCTGAACATACTACGTGAATGAAAAAATTCCCCTTAACCCGGGGTCCACTGTACTTTAAGACAAGTAATGAATTTACTGTGAATGCATTTCACTTTTGTGTATTTTAATGGTTAGTTTCTATTACTAACTTATATAATTTAGTGTAAACTTGATGTCTGGCATTTATATGCATTTATAAATGGAAAAAAATGGCGTTCTGCCTTCCGACGATGTCTTCTTTTTTGGCGACAGCCTGGAACCTAACCCGCTGTATAAGTGGGCCCTACTGTAATAGTAAATATAATGGTAAGGTTATGAGGATAACAAAAGATTAGGGGATGAAAGATTGGATATCAATTGGAGGGAGAGATATGGGGGTTGAAGAATTAATACAGTGGACCCCCGGTTTTAACGATATTTTTTCACCCCAGAAGTATGTTCGGGTGCCAGTACTGACTAAATTTTGTTCCTAAAAATATTGTGAAGTAGATTATCCATTTCAGACCCCAAACAACACGTACAAACGACTTACATAAAAAACACTTACATAATTGTCACATGGGAGGAATCTTTATGGGGGGGGTCCACTTTTTGGGGAGTGGACGTGTCTGGATGGGTCTATAAAGATGGGGGAATCATAGAACTGATGAGGAAAAGGGTGAGGGGTGCACTTAGGAGTCTGTGGAACAAAGAACTTTTTTTTTGGAAGCAAAGAGGGAAGTATGGAGTATATTTTCCCAAACGCTTTTATATGGTTGTGAAGCAGGGGTGATAAAGTTGCAGCGGGGAAAGGCGGAGGGGGGAGATGTCTTCGAGGGCAATGCTTGGGGAATATAATGCAGAAAATTTCCCGTAGTTTGGAAGTTGGGAAAAGAGGTGTGGGATTGCCAAAACTTTTTCCCCAGGGGCTGAGAAAGGGGTTGTTAGGGGGTTTGGGACATTAAAAAAAATGGAGTGAAACAGAATAACTTCAAGAGTGTATCAGCTGTAGGGGAGGAAGGCGGGTAGGTCGGCCTAGGAAAGGTTGGGGGGAGGTGTAAAGGGGGTTTTTGTGTGCGAGGGCTTGGACTTCCCGGGCATGTGTGAGCATTTTTTGAAAGAGTGAATGGAGCAAATGATTTTTAAACTTACGTGTTTTTTTTGGAGGGGGAGAAAAGTAACATTTATGAAGGGATTCAGGAAACCCCGGGATGCCAGATTTAGTCCTGGGGATGGGAAGTCAGTGCCTGCACTCTGAGGAGGGGTTAATGTTGCAGTTTAAAAAACGTTGTAAAGCACCCTTCTGGCAAAACATGGGTGAAAGATGTGAAAGTTTTTCTTTTTCAGCCCCCCTGCCTTGGGGGGGAAACGGGCCAGTGTGTTTAAAAAAAAAAAAAATAAATAACGTTACTATAAGGAGCATTCTCTTTTTAAAATAATGTAAGTAACCAATTTACCTTAGATAAGATTTTGTTCAGTTTTTAAATCCGGGGGTTACCACCCAAGTTAACCCCAAGAAAGTCAGTGGCTCATCAAGGGACGTCAGTTTTATTTCCATTTGGGGCCTCAAAATTTTCCCCCAGGATGCCACCCCCACCCAACTAACCCCGGGACCTACTTGCTAGGTGAAGGGGGCAACTGGGGTAAGGAAAAAAACCTTAAAATTTTCCACCTTTCCAGGCCAGGGGGGCTCCCTTATTACCAAAAACCTTAGTTTATTGTAACTGATTTTTTTCACAGTTAATGTTTTAAGGTTTAAATAATAAGATATACAAGGATCCAATTAACACTTTGGTTTTTTGTGTTTCCTGGTGGTTAAGACAGTTACATGGGACAGGTACTTCAAAAAATCCCTGCAAGACCGGACCCACACGTTACTGAATTCACAAACACAATGAGTAACTGTATTGCACCACAGAACAAAACCTACAAGAGTTACAAGACTATGGGTTTTCCCCACTTGACCACATCGGACCCAAAACCATACCCCTTTAAAATCAGGCATAATTACAGATAAACCCCCAGACCACTACCCTACTTTCCCCATAACAACTCCTTGGTAAACTACCCCAGACACAACTAAAGTCACCTTCAGACTTCACAATGAGGCAGCCATTAATAACTCACAACAGCATTAGCAAACATTATTGGCACACTGGATCTCGAAACTATACAGATATTGACGAAATGTATTAATACTGAATTGTTCTAAAAAAGGACCCAATAACCTCTATAATAAGCACTGCCTCTAAAAAAACTAAATAAGAACAGATGACACGCAAAGATACTGAACAGTCCCTGGCCTACATCCAGCCATTCTCAAATCCATAAATATCAAACACTCAATAATGAAAAACAGTACAGAATGGGTCACATAACCAGAGACCAAACAAAACGTTACTCGTCATTCCTAACCAGCCTGATAAGAAGGGCAAACCAATTGGCTATTATGAGAACAGATTCATACCAACTTACGAGGGTATATAAAAAAGACCTGGAAAACACGTATCTGAAATTCTCGGCGAACGAAAAAAAAAAAGATATCACGACTAGCGAAATAAAATTAGCAAAATCAGATGAACCCTCAACTCCCACCAACATAAACAGCAAACAGACTCAATGATTTCTTCTCCCACTATAGACAAAACCTTCTCCATACAAATCCCAAGCTCAGATACCCCACCAATGACTACCTCACCGGCAACTACCACCGAACACACTGTTCCTACTCCGACTAACCCATACTAAGTCTCCCTTATTAACAATGCACTAAAAAACAAGGCAGGAGATTTAAGTACCTTACCACCCTTTAATATATAAAAAAGTGTCACAAGTGGCTATCTCCAATCCATATGCAACACTCCTTTATCAAATTCCATTGATCCCTCCACCTTCCCTACAGACTCCAAAATAGCAAGGGCACCCCGATCCACAAAGGTAGGAGACCAAACAGAGTTGAATAACTAAAGGCCAATATCCAAGCTTACACCCTCTCTCAAAAATCTTTAAAAATTTATTCATAAACGAATCTACTCCTACCTTATCTCCCAAAACATACTCAACCACTGCCAATTTGGACTTCAGGCCTACAAAAAATACTGAAATGATGCTATTATACACATGCTAGAACATTATAACACTGCAAAAGAAAAAAGAAGTCCCACTGGGTCGTTCATTGACTTTACGTAAAGCTTTTGATCATACAGTTGACCATGACTTGCTCACGTAAAATTGCACACTATGGTATAAGAGGGCACTCCCCTCAATTACCTCACTCATACCTCAGCAACAGAAGCCAATAATGATGTACGCAAATGGCCAAACTCTTTCTGCGCATCCTGGAGCGCCTCACCAATTACAGTTTGGGTCCCACAGGAATTTCCCTTGGCCCTCTTCCTTTCTCCCTATACATAATGACCTTCCAAATGCTTCGCAATTACTCAAACCACACTATGTGCAGATGACACTACATACGTCTTCTCTCTCCCGAGCCCAGCACACTAGCCAATACTGTAAATACCGAATTACAGAAATTATCTACCTGGATGAGGAATAACAAACTTACACTAAACATTGACAAAACCTACTTCATTCAGTTTGGTAATCAGAGCTACAGATGTCCCTCTAAACATAATGATAAACGGATCACCTATCACAAAGCTAACAGAGGGAAAATTCTTAGAATCCACCTTGATAATAACTCAATTTTCATACACAAAACAACAAATTTCTAAGAAAATTTCCCAAACTGTAGGCATACTATCGAAGATACGGTACTACTGTTCCACATCAGCCCTTCCGTGGCCCTATATCACTCCTTATTTACCCTAATCTCCTATGGAAATTTTTGTGCATGGGGCTCAACAACAATTAACCATCTCAACCACTAATTACCCAACAAAAGCTGCAGTTAGTCAAATGATAACAAATTCCCACTACAGCAGCACACTCCACCAAAATTCAATCCACTAAACCTACTCACCATACAAAACATCCATACTTATTACTGGCACCTATCTTTTCACCACCATAGAACACTTACTTGATATTAACCCTCCCCTCAAACATCTCCTTGCAACCTAAACAGAACACCTCACCATAACACAAGGCACGATCACTCTTTGATGTTCCTCGAGTTCATCTCACCTATGCAAAAACTCAATGCACATAAAAGGCCCTAAAATCTGGAATGTCATTACCTGTAAATATAAAAGAAAACACTACCCTGTTTTATAAATTCAAGTCTCTACTCATAGATCACTTCTCACCAAACCAAATAATACTGAATAACTGAACCTTATAAATTGTATATCTTAAATGTTCTCACAATTATATCACAAAATGTTAAACAAAAACCCAATCTAACTTTATTATTTTTTAAATACACTACCTAACAGAATCCTTCATATGACCTGTCTTTGTAATACTCACTTGTGCTTTATAGTAATCTGTTTACATTAATGTTTTATCACTGACTTCAAGGTCATTGCTTAGTGAATCTTAAGTTAATTTTAAGGCCAGCCCCGTAATTGCTATGCCACAGTAAAGTGGCTTTGGCATACTGCTTCTTATCTGTATTTTTTTTTGTACCTCTGTATGTGTGCACAAATTTATAATAAATAAATAAATAAATAAATATGATAATTTTTGTGCTACTCTGGTGGTTAATGTACAGTACTCACCACACAAAACATCCATACTTTAATTACTGCACCTACTACATAACATAGAACATCTTAACTCTGACATAAACCCAACCCCTCCAAACATCTCCCTTACTTACCTCAACAGAACACATGACCATAACACAAGGCACATATCAGTCTTTTGATGTTTCCTCGAGTCCATCTCAACGCTATGCAAAAACACAATGCACATAAAAGGTCCTAAAATCTGGGAATTCATTACCTGTGAATAAAAAATCAAACTCTGTCTGTTTTATAAATTCAAGGCTCTTCACAAAATTCACTTACTCACCAACAACTTAAATAAAATACAGTAGGGCCCCACTTATACAGCAGGTTAGGTTCCAGCTGTCGCCGGAAAGCAACATTGCCCGGAATGCAGAACTCTATTTTTGCCAATTTATAAATGCATATAAATGCCCGACAACAAGTTTACACTAAATTATATTAAGTTAGTAATAGAACTAGGCATTAAAAACACACAAAGTAAAATACAGTCACAGTAAATTCATTACTTATCTTAAAGCATCTGTAATCTTAATGTAGGGAGAGAGGTGAGTAGTACTTATTTGTAGGAAGTCAGGTGCAGGCAGCCCAGGTGTAGGTAGCACTGGCTCCCCTTTTCATACTTAATATACGATATTTAAAACATCCCAGAGAGGTAAAATGCACATACAGTACACTCATTATTTACCTTAAAATATGTATAGTCTTAATATAGGAAGAGAGGTGAGTAGTATTTATTGATATAAAGTCAGTGTAGGTAGCAAGTAGGTGTAGCCTGCCTGGGCTACACCTACCGGCTACCTACGCTGTGGCCCAGAGCCATATTAATATCGACATGCCTTGTTCACTGAATTTAATAATTTCTAACAACTACCTTTAGATGCCATCATAAACAAAGGTAGAAGTAATGAATAATTCATGCCGAAAATTGTAAACAAAAGCGGAGTGAGGGAGTGGCTGGGCCAAACACAGATTCATACACGTTTTCTCTGATGGCTGAATAGAGAAAACGTAATGTTGTCCCTCCACCCGGCTACCACACAGCTCCACAAGTATTATTATCAGAGCATACATAAAATATGCAATAAATGCCAGACAACAAGTTTACACTAACTTATATTAAGTTAGCAATAGAAATAGGCATTAAAAACACAATAAAAGGTAAGATACACACAGAGTACACTTATTACTTACCTTAAAATATTAATATTAATGTGTGAGAGGTGAGTGGCAGGGTGTTTATTGAATAAAATCAGAATGGCACACCATCATCCTCTAACTTGACACTTAAAGCAAGAGGCTTATCGACTTCTCTTTTATTATACAGCTAAAACCTTAGAACGCCAAATCGTCAATGAGAGCCAACAGTTAACGAAAGAGTAAATGTGAGAGAGAACGAGATACAGAGTTGAGACAATGTAAGAACACAAACTGAACAGGAAGTGGACGATCACTTGGTCAGGCGAAATAAATGAGTATTAATATGTCTAATTTTAGTTCATTCACGTCCATTTGTAAGAGTTTGTAAAACATTTTCCTCAATATTTTTTTATTATAATAATAATTACCTCACAATACAAATACTCTTACATTGTGTACAAGTTGTACAAGTTAGTTCAGAATAAACAAACAGCAACACACCATTTTTAGAGTGAATGAAGATAATAATAATAATACAGTGGACCCCCGCATACCGTTGGCATCACATAACGTTAAATCCGCATACTGCTACATTTTATCGCCAAGATTTTGCCTCGCATACCGCTAAAAAACCCGCTCAACGCTGTTTGTCCGAGACGCGTCTAATGTGCGCCCTTAGCCAGCCTCACATGTTCCGCCGGTGGCATTGTTTACCAGCCAGCCTCCGTGGTAACATCCAAGCATACAATCGGAACATTTCGTATTATTACAGTGTTTCTGGTGATTTTATCTACAAAATAAGTGACCATGGGCCCCAAGAAAGCTTCTAGTGCCAACCCTACAGGAATAAGGGTGAGAATTACTATAGAGATGAAGAAAGAGATCATTGATAAGTATGAAAGCGGAGTGCGTGTCTCCGAGCTTGCCAGGTTGTATAGTAAACCCCAATCAACCATCGCTACTATTGTGGGCAACAAAAAGGCAATCAAGGAAGCTGTTCTTGCCAAAGGTTTAACTGTGTTTTCGAAACAGAGATCGCAAGTGATGGAAGATGTTGAGAGACTGTTATTGGTGTGGATAAATGAGAAACATAGCAGGAGATAGCATCTCTCAAGTGATCATAAGTGAAAAGGCTAGGAAGTTGCATGAGGATTTAATTAAAAAAATGCCTGCAACTAGTGATGATGTGAGTGAATTTAAGGCCAGCAAAGGTTGGTTTGAGAGATTTAAGAGGCGTAGTGGCATACATAGTGTGATAAGGCATGGTGAGGCTGCCAGTTCGGACCACAAAGCAGCTGAAAAATATGTGCAGGAATTCAAGGAGTACATAGAAACTGAAGGACTGAAACCTGAACAAGTGTTTAATTGTGATGAAACAGGCCTGTTTTGGAAGAAAATGCCAAGCAGGACCTACATTACTCAGGAGGAAAAGGCACTCCCAGGACATAAGCCTATGAAAGACAGGCTTACTCTGTTGATGTGTTCCAATGCTACTGGTGATTGCAAAGTGAAGCCTTTATTAGTGTATCACTCTGAAACTCCCAGACCGTTCAGGCAAAAGAATGTCCTCAAGGAAAATTTGTGTGTGCTGTGGAGGGCAAACAGTAAGGCATAGGTCACTAGGGACTTTTTCTATGACTGGTTACACCATGCATTTGCCCCCAATGTGAAAGATTACCTAACTGAAAATAAATTAGAACTTAAGTGCCTCCTGGTGTTAGACAATGCCCCTGGTCATCCTACAGACGTAGCAGAGAGACTTTATGGGGACATGAAATTCATTAAGGTGAAGTTTTTGCCTCCTAATACCACTCCTCTCCTGCAGCCCATGGACCAGCAGGTTATTGCAAACTTCAAAAAACTGTACACAAAAGCTCTGTTTGAAAGGTGCTTTGTAGTGACCTCAGAAACTCAACTGACTCTAAGAGACTTTTGGAGAGATCACTTTAATATCCTCAATTGTGTAAACCTTATAGGTAAGGCTTGGGAGGGAGTGACTAAGAGGACCTTGAACTCTGCTTGGAAGAAACTGTGGCCAGAATGTGTAGACCAAAGGGATTTTGAAGGGTTTCAGGCTAACCCTGAGAATCCTATGCCAGTTGAGGAATCCATTATGGCATTGGGAAAGTCCTTGGGGTTGGAGGTTAGTGGGGATGATGTGGAAGAGTTGGTGGAGGAGGACAATGAAGAACTAACCACTGATGAGCTGATAGATCAACTTCAACAGCAAGAGGCCAGACCTGAGGAAACTGGTTCAAAGGAGGGGAGAGAGAAATTGAAGAAATTGCCTACTACAAAGATTAAGGAAATCTGTGCAAAGTGGCTTGAAGTGCAAACCTTCATGGATGAAAATCACCCTCACACAGCTATTGCAAGCCGTGCTGGTGACTATTACACTGACAATGTTGTGAAACACTTTCGGGAAGTCATAAAGGAACGAGAGGTACAGGCCACTATGGACAGATATGTTGTGCGACAGAACTCTAGTGACTCTGAAGCTGGTCCTAGTGGCATTAAAAGAAGAAGGGAAGTAACCCCAGAAAAGGACTTGACACCTCAAGTCTTAATGGAGGGGGATTCCCCTTCTAAACACTAACACTCTCTCCTCCTCCCATCCCATCAATCATCACCAGATCTTCAATAAAAGTAAGTGTCATGTAATTGTGCATGCCTTTTTCAGTTTGTGTGTATTAAAATTAACATTTCATGTGGTAAAAATTTTTTTTTTCATACTTTGGGGTGTCTTGCACGGATTAATTTGATTTCCATTATTTCTTATGGGGAAAATTCTTTCGCATAACGCTAATTTCGCATAACAATGAGCTCTCTTGCACTGATTAATATCGCTATGCGGGGGTCCACTGTAATAATATTATTATTATTAATATTAATAATAATAATATTATTATTATTGTTATTATTATTATTATTATTATTATTATTATTAATAATAATAATAATAATAATTATTATTATTATTATTATTATTATTATTATTATTATTATTTATTTATTATAAAAAGCACTAAACCCACAAGGGTCGTGAATTGCTATATATAGAGTAAAGACATACGAAAAGAATATTTTTCTACAGTTACCCCCCAGTGTTTGACTAGAGAATACGTAATTCTTCCGACACTACCTAACACAGCTGCATCATGCTGTATCATGTTTATATGCTATGTAATGGGTTTCATATATAATTTTGAGGAAAATATCATAGATGGATTAATGAAAATGCCTATATTGATGTAAAATAAGAGATTTAGTGTGCCCAAGAGTGATTATTATTACGTAGTATTGGCGTCATGAGTAGAGAGAGACTTAGCGATTTTAATGTGTACCTGCACACCAGCACAGAGTATAAGTATATTTAGGTACAGGTACACTTAAGTATAATTATCAGAGTACATATAAAATATGCAGTAACTTTAAAACACTTGAAATTTTGGAAAGTTTCCTGACATAATAGATGTGGTCACGGAAAATGTAAACAAACCGGGTGGGGCGCGCCATATTTAAAAGACCTCTTGCCATATAGCAAATTTTGGTCATAATTTGACATCGCCGTATTAGCGGAACGCCGTAAGGTGAAACGCTGTAAAGCGGGGCCTTACTGTACTGAATAATTTTATTTCATAAATTGTATCTCATATATGTCTAATTATTGTATTTTATCATGTCTCATTATTGTATCTCATAAATGTCAACCTGTGACCCAATCAAACTTTGTTACTATTTAACTTCATTACCTAACAGAATACTCCATTCTAGTGATTACACAGCAACACAGTAAATGACCATATGACCTGTCTTTGTAATACTCATTTGTACTAAATTTTTATCTGTTTACAATGATTTTTGTACCACTGAATATATCATTGCTCAGTTAATCTTAAGTTAATTTTAAGCCTGCCCATAATGCTCTGCATACAAGGGGCTTTGGCATGTTGCACTTAACTGTATTCTTTTGTACTTCACTGTATCATGTTCAAATAAATAAATAAATAAAAATAAATAACACAGTCAACAGCTGAGCAGGTAACACAGTCAACACCTGAGCAGGTAGCACAGTCAACAGCTGAGCAGGTAACACAGTCAACAGCTGAGCAGGTAACACAGTCAACACCTGAGCAGGTAACACAGTCAACACCTGAGCAGGTAACAGAGTCAACACTTGAGCAGGTAACACAGTCAACAGCTGAGCAGCTAACAGAGTCAACAGCTGAGCAGGTAACACAGTCAACAGCTGAGCAGGTAACACAGTCAACACCTGAGCAGGTAAGACAGTCAACAGCTGAGCAGGTAACACAGTCAACACCTTAGCAGGTAACACAGTCAACACCTGAGCAGGTAACACCGTCAACAGCTGAGCAGGTAACACAGTCAACAGCTGAGCAGGTAACACAGTCAACAGCTGAGCAGGTAACACAGACAACACCTGAGCAGGTAACACAGTCAACACCTGAGCAGGTAACACAATCAACAGCTGAGCAGG
>NC_069470.1:25798376-25825730 GCF_026875155.1 Cherax quadricarinatus
GCCAAAAATCTGTTTTTTAATTTAAAACCCTCCACTAAAACCCCCCTGGGCCATAATTTTAATTTTTAAAGGGAAAAAATTTTAATTTTATTTCCTTGTTTTTTGTTTCTTCCCTTTTAATTGTTTTTTCTCTCTATTTCTTTTTTTAAAAATTTTTTATAAGGGTTAAGGGATTTTAAAAAAAATTGGTTGTTTTGGCTTTAAGGGGCAAAAAATTTTAGTGCCTTTGATTTTAATTAAATTAACCCCCCCATACCCCTCCCTTTAAATTTAAAAATGAAAAACCGTTTTTCACCTTTTTTTGGAAAAATTTTCCCTTTTCCCTAGCCAAAAAGGCCCCCCCTTTTGTTTTGAAGAAATTTTTAATTTTGCCCTGAAATTTACAGGGGCCCCCCTTTTACCCCCACCCCTTCCCCGGGGTAAAAACCCCGCATCCCGGGGGCTTCGATTTTTTAAAAAATTTTTGGGTGTTTTTCGGGAAAAAAGTCCCCCCCTTTTTGGGCCCCAAAGGGGAAAAGCCTAGTCCTTTTCCCCAGGCCTTTTTTAAGGGGGAAAATTTAACATAAAATGGAAAAAAAATTTCTTTTAATTTAAAGGGGGTTTTTGGTGATTTTTTCCAAAATTGGCCAGGGAAAAAACCCCTATTAAAAACCCCTCGCAAAAAGGGTGGTTACATGTGGGTCTTGTAAGTAGGTTGGGTGCTTTTTCCCACCGCCGGGTTGTAAATTCCCCTAAACCCAGGGGCATTTTGGGGGAAAAGCTGCCCCTGTTTTTGTACCACCGCCCTCTGTTTGCTGCTGCTGTAGAAACCTTTTCTGTTTGCTGCGGTAGCACCCTCCTGCTGCTGTAGCATCGTCGTCTGCTGTAGCATCTTTCTGCTGCTGCTTTTAGCTCGTCTGCTCCCCTTGTAGCATGGGTTCGGCGTGTGGCTGCTGTTTTTCGTAATGTCTTTTTGGTGCTGTACCCATCTTCTGCTGCTGCTGTCATGGGTTGTTGTTTGCTGTCCCAAACCGTCAGTGTGCTGCTGCTGTCCATTGTTTTTTGGTTTGGTTTTTATTGAAAAATTACCAAAAAAAATTTAACCCCGAGGTTTTGGCCCCCCCGGATAACCCAAAAAATTCGGGCCCATAAAGGGAATTTCCTAATTTTTTTTCCATTGGGGTCCAAAATCTTGTCCTGGATGAAAACCCACACCATCGATTTAACACCCAGGTAAAACGGGGAAAAATGCCGGAACTATGGTCATATTGGTGAATTTAAAGCCAAAAAGGTTTTTTTTGGAGTTTTAAAGAATCGTAGTGGATACAAAGTGTTAATTTAAGCCCGGGTTCTGGGAAAAGGAAAAATTTTGCCCCAAAAAAAACCAAAGGAAAATTACAGTATCAGGGAGGAAAAGGCCCCTCCAAGGCCCAAGTGTTTTTTTAAGTCTTGTGCTTTTTTTTCTAAAAGGAAATTTTAAAATTTTTTTAAAAAAATTTGGTAGATTATAACATCACAATAAAATATTTTTGGGGCCCATTGTTTTATCTCAAACTATTGTGCTTGATCCTTCTTTTTGTGTTTGGGAAAAATGTTTTATTTCATGTGGAAAAAAAAAAATTTTTTCATTTTTTTTGGGGTGCCCTTCCCGGTTTTAATTTGTTTTCCCATTTTTCTTAGGGGGAAAAAAATTCTTTTGCATCCCAAAAATTTCCCCCAAAAACAATCGCCCTTTTTTGCACTTTTTAAAAGTCCCCTTTTGGGGGGGGGCCCCACGTATTTGCGGAGCTGTGGGGGTACCCCGGGGGGGGAGGGAAAAACATTCCTTTTTTCTCTATTCACCCATCAGGGGAAACTTTGTATCAATCGCTTTTTGGCCCCCAGCCACCCCTCATTTCCGATTTTTTTTTAAAATTTTTTTTCGGCATGAATTTAAATTTTACTTTTAAACTAGTTTATGAGGGCCCATCTAAGGAAAAGTTGTTAGAAATGTTTTAAATTCATGAAAAAGGGGTTTTTGCCCCCCCCCCCCCCCCGATTTTTAAAAATAGGGCTCTGGGCCACAGTGTGGGGTTTACCCCCCCCCGGTGGGTTGTACCCATTGGGCTAAAACCCTACCGGCTACCTACACTGATTTCCCTACAAATAAATATACTCACCTGAGGGGTATGAATTTTGTATGGGATGTTTTAAATATCTTTATTTTAAAAGTATAAAAAAGGGGGAGCCAGTGCTCCCTACACTTGGGCTCCCATCACCTAAAATTTCCCTAAAAAATAAGTACTTATTTAAACCTCTCTCCCCTACTTTAAGTTAAAATACTTTAAGAAAATTTAATAAAAATTTACTGGGAAGCATTTCATTTTGGTGTTTTTAAGGGTTTTTAGTTCTATTAAAATTTATATAATTTAGTTTTTAAAACTTGATTTTTCGGCCCTTTTAAAAGATTTATAAAGGGAAAAAAAAATGGGTTCGGTTTCCCGACGAGGTCTTCTTTCTGGCGCAGCCTGGAACCTAACCCCTGTAAAAAGGGGGGGGCCCTACGGTATGGGGATATTATTAGTAAGGTTATGGGGATAACAAAAAGATTAGGGGATGAAAGATTGGATATCAGATTGGAGGGAGAGAGTAGGAGGTGAATGTATTCGATACAGTGCCCCCCGGTTAACGATTTTTTTTTACTCCAAAAGAAATTTTCAGGGGCCAGTATGACCGTTTTTGTTCCCATAAGAAATATTGGGGAAGTAGATTAGCCCTTTTCAACCCCCAAACAACACTTACAAACCACTTACATAAAAAACACTTAAAAATTTGGTAAATTCCGGAGGAAATTCGTTATGCGGGGGTCCACTGTTTTTGGGGAGGGGACGTGCCAGGGGAGGGGTTTCTTTTAAAAGATAAAGGTGAATCATAGAATTGATGGGGGGGAAAAGGGGTTTAGCGGTGCACTTAGGAGTCTGTGGAGACAAAAAAAATTTGTCCTTTGGGAAACAAAGAGGGGGGAAGTTGAGATAAGTTTTACCAAAAGTTTTTTTTTGGTTGTGAAGCATGGGGGGATTTAATGTTGGCGCGAGGAGAAGGCTGGAGGCAGTGGAGGGGGGGTCCCTGTCTGAAGGGGGAAAGTTTTTGAATATAAAGAGAGAATTCTAGTTTGGGGGAAATTAGGAGGGGTTTGGGGTTGCCCAAAAATTGTCCCCGAGGGCTGAGGAAGGGTTGTTGAGGTGGGGTTTTGGAAAATGTAGAAAAAAATGGAATTTAAACAGAATAACTTTTTAAGAGTGGTTTTCAGTCCGTTTGGGAAGGAAGGGGGTTTGGGGTCGGCCTAGGAAAGGTTTGGGGGGAGGTGGTTTAAAAGGGGGTTTTGTGTGCGAGGGGCTTGGACTTCCCGCGGGCCTTTTTGTTTAGCTGTTTGATAGGGGGGAAAAGGAGACAAATGATTTTTAAAATTGACGTGCTGTTGGAGTGGGAGCAAAGTAACATTTATGAAGGGAAATTTAGGGAAACCGGGATGCCCGATTTGAGTCCTGGAGATGGGAAAGTAAAAGTGCCTGCACCGAAAGGGGGGGGTTTTAATGTTGCAGTTTAAAAAAAATTAGGGGGAAAGCACCCTTTTGGCAAAACAGTGATGGAGTGGGAAAGATGGTGAAAAAGGGTTTTTTTTTCGGGCCCCCCCTGCCCTTGGGGGGAATCGGCCAGGTGTTAATAAAAAAAAAATTAAATAACTGTTACTATAATTGAGCATCTCTTTAAAAATTTAATTTTAAGTAACTCAATTTACCTTTGGGTAAGATTTTGTTTAGATTTTTTAAAACCGGAGGGTTTGCCACCCCAAATTAAACCCCAAAAAAGTCGTGGCTATCAAAGGGGAAAGTCTGTTTTAATTTTTCCCTTTTGGGCCTCAATATTGTCCCCCCCGGAAGCCAAACCCCCAAACCCTCAACTAACAACCCCCGGGACCTATTGCTAGGGGAAGGGGAAAAAACTGGTGAAGGAAACAACCCTTTAAAATTTCCACCCTTTCCCGGCCAGGGGTCCCCCCTTATTACCAAAATACCTTAGTTTATTGTAATGATTTTTACCAAAAGTTTTAAAAGGGTTTTTAAAGGGTTTAAAAATAAGATAAATTTCAAGGGTCACAATTAAGTCACTTTGAGTTTTTTTTTGTTTCTTTGGTGGGTTTAAAGTCATGTTTCTATGTATGATAATTTTTTTTTGCTAATTGGGGGGTTAATTTTACCGTAAATCACCACACAAAAAATCATATTATTACTGCACCCACTACATACATAGAACCCCTTTAAATTGACATAAACCCCCCTCAAAACCCTCTCCTTTCCAAACCCCAAGAACACATGACCATAACACAAGGCACAGATCAGTCTTTGATGTTCCCCGAGTCCATTTTCCCTATGCAAAAACCAATGCACAAAAAAAAGGGTCCCAAAAACTGGAATTCATTTTCCTGTGAATATAAAAAAAACACCCGTTTTTAAAATTTAATTTTCTTCTCAAAAAACACTTATCACCAACAAAATTTAAAAAAATACAGTAGGGGCCCCCCCCCTTTTCACGGGGTTTTTGGTTTTTCCCGGCTGTCGCCGGGAAAAAAAAAAAAAAAAAAAAAAAAAAAAAAAAAAAAAAAAAAAAAGAAAAATTTAAAAAAAAAAAAAAAAAAAAAAAAAATTTTAAAAAAAAAAAAAAAAAAAAAAAAAAAAAAAAAAAAAAAAAAAAAAAAAAAAAAAAAAAAAAAAAAAAAAAAAAAAAAAAAAAAAAAAAAAAAAAAAAAAAAAAAATTTTAAAAAAAAATTTTTTAAAAAAAAAAAAAAAAAAAAAAAAAAAAAAAAAAAAAAAAAAAAGAAAAAAAAAAAAAAAAAAAAAAAAAAAAAAAAAAAAAAAAAAAAAAAAAAAAAAAAAAAAAAAAAAAAAAAAAAAAATAAAAAAAAAAAGGTTTTCCCCCCCCCGGTCCCCAAACTTCCCAAAAATTTTTCCCATTTTAAAAAATTTCAATAAATGCCAGACAAAACCCCCAAATTTACAAAATAATATATTAAATTAGAATAGAAATTGGCATTAAAAACACAAAAAAGGTAAAAAAACACAAAAATAATTATTACTTACCCTTTAAAATTTTTAAATTTTTGTGGGAGAGGGTGGAGGGGGTTTATTGTAAAATCAGGTGGGAAAATTACCCAAAGGTTAAATCGACTTCGCTTCCTTTTTATTTCCAAAATTTTAAAGATTTAAAAACCCAGAAGAAAAAGGGAAAAGGAAAAACAGTAAAAATTTCAAATTAAAAAACCTTAAAAAGTAAGTCAATTTAGGGAAAAAAGGTATTTTATTTAATTTTTTTATTAAAAGATCGTCATTTTTTAAAATTTTTTTTTAAACCTCCTACAAATACCGGGACCCCTTAAAGCTTTCCCAGAGTATTTACCGAAAATGCCTTTTTTCCCCGAAAAATATTTTTAAAATCCTTTTAACCCCCCATAAAAATTAAAAATTAATAAAATTCATCCAAAATTGGGGAAACAAGCGGGGGAGTAATTTAAGGGGGGAAAAGGCTGGGCCCCCCAAAAACAAAGAAAACACCTTTTTTGAGGTGAATAAAAAAAAAAAGGGCCCCCTAAGTTATCCCTTAAACCCCCCTTAAAAAGGCTCCCCAAGATTTTATCGGGATACCCTAAAAAAATGCCCAATTTTGAGACCCCAACCCAAGTTTACATTTCCCTTATTTTAAAGTTGGAATAAAAAAAATGGCATTTTAAAAACACAATTTAAAAATAAGGAAAACCCAAGAAAATTCATGAACCCCCCCTTTAAAAAATTAATATTAATGGGAGGGGTTGGAAAATGGCGGGTTTTTTGAAATAAAATCAGAATGGCACCCATCTCCTCTAACTGGCATTTAAAAGCAAGGGCTTTGACTTCTCTTTTTATTACAGTAACCTTAGACCCCATCTCATGAGACCCAAACTGTTAACGAAAGGTAAACGAGAGAGAAACGAGATACAATTTGAGAAAATGTAAAAACACAAAGGAACGGGAAAGGGACGACCCTTTGGTCGGGGCAAAAATAAAAGTTTAATATGTCTTTTTTTGTTCATTCACGTCCATTTGTAAGAGTTTGAAAAAACATTTTCTAAATATTTTTTTATTAAATAATAATTACCTCACAATACAAATACTTTACTTTGTGTAAAAGTTGTACAAGTTAGTTCGAAAAAACAAAACAGCAACACACCTTTTTTTAGAGTGAATGAAGATAAAAATAATAAAAAGTGGACCCCGCAACCCGTTGGCATACATAACGTTAAATCCGCATCCCCTACATTTTATCGCCAAGATTTTGCCTCGTTTTCGCTAAAAACCCGCTCAACGGCCTTCTCCGGCGGTCAATGTGGCCCTTAGCCACCTCAATGTTCGCCGGTGGCATTTTTTACCACCAGCCTCCGCGGTAACACCCAAAGCTACAATCGGAACATTTGATTATTCATGTTTCTGGTGTTTTTATCTACAAAAAAAGTGACCATGGGCCCCAAGAAAGCTTTAGTCCCAAACCCCTACGGGAATAAGGGTGGAATTACTATAGAGTGAAGAAAAGATCTTTGAAAAGTATGAAAGTGGAGGGGTGTCTCCAGTGGCCAGGTTGTATAGTAAACCACAATCACTCGCTATATTGTGGGAAACAAAAAGGAAATAAAGGAAGCTGTTCTTGCCAAAGGTTTAACTGTGTTTTCAAAAACAGAGATCGCAAGTGATGGAGAGTTAGAGACTGTTATTGGTGTGGATAAATGAGAAACAGATGCAGGAGATAGCATCCCCAAGTGATCATAAGGAAAAGGCTAGGAAGTTGCATGGGGGATTAATTTAAAAAAAAATCCCTGCAAAGTGATATGTGGTGTTTTAAGGCCAAAAGGGTGGTTTGAGAGTTTTTAAAGAGGGAGGGGCATACATAGTGTGAAAGGCATGGTAGGCTGCCAGTTCGGCCCACAAAGCAGATGAAAAATATGTGCAGGAATTAAAGAAGTACATAGAATTGAAGGACAAAACCCTGAACAAGTTTTAATTGTGATGAAACAGGCCTGTTTTGGGAAGAAAATCCCAAGCAAAAAACCTACATTATCAGGGGGAAAAAGGGCACCCCCCAGGACATAAGCCATGAAAACAGGTTACTCTGTTGATGTTTTCCAATGCTACTGGTGATTGCAAAGTGAAGCCTTATTATGTATCACTCTGAAATCCCAGCCCCGTCGGGCAAAAGAATGCCCCAAAGGGAAAAAATTTGTGTTGCTGGGGGAGGGCAAACAGTAAGGCATGGTCATGGGGCTTTTCTATGACTGGTTACACCATGCATTTGCCCCAATGTGAAAGATTCCTAACTGAAAAGAAATTGAATTAAAGTGCCCCTGGTGTTAGAAAATGCCCCTGGTCATCCTAAGACGGGGCAGGGGTTTTTTATGGGGACATAAAATTCTTTAAAGGTAAAGTTTTTGCCCCCTAATAACCATTCCTTCCTGCAGCCCAGGGCCCAGCAGGTTTTGAAATTAAAAAAACTGTACAAAAAGCTCTGTTTGAAAGGTGCTTTGTGTGCCCTCAGAAACTCAAATGACTCTAAGGACTTTGGAGAGACACTTTAATATCCTAAATTGTTAAACCTTATGGGTTTTGCTTGGGAGGAGTGCTAAGAGGACCTTGAACTTGCTTGGAAGAAACGTGGCCGAATGTGTAGACCAAAGGGATTTTTAAAGGGGTTTCAGGAAAACCCTGAAATCCTTTGCAGTTGGGGGAACCCATTAGGGCAGGGGGAAAGTCCGGGGTTTGGAGGTTAGGGGGATGATGTGAAGATTGGTGGAGGGGGACAATGAAGAACTAACCATGATGAGTGAAGTCAATTTAAAGAGCAAAGGCCAGACTGAGGAAAACTGGTTCGAAGGGGGGAAGAGGAAATTGAAAAAATTTGCCTACTACAAAGTTTAAAGGAAATCTGTGCAAAGGGGCTTGAAGTGCAAACCTTCCTGGATAAAAAATCACCCTAAAAAAAGCTATTGCAAGCCTGCTGGTGACTTTTACACGAAAAATGTTTGTAAAACATTTCCCGGGAAAGTCATAAAGGAACGGAGGTACAGGCCACATGGACAGATTTTTGTGGGGACAGAACCCCCGGTGACTCTGAAGCTGGATAGGGGCATTAAAAGAAAAGGGAAGTAACCCCAAAAAGGGGGACTTAAACCCCTTAAGTCTTAATGGAGGGGGTTTCCCCTTCAAAACCCTAACACTCTCTCCTCCCCCCACCCCATCAATCACCCCAGATCTTCAATAAAAGAAAGTGTCATGTAATTGTGCAGCCTTTTCATTTGTGGTATTAAAATTAAAATTTCATGTGGAAAAAAATTTTTTTTTTTTCATACTTTGGGGGTTTGCACGGTTTAATTTGATTTCCATTATTTCTTATGGGGAAAATTTTCCCGGATTAATATCGCTATCCTGGTCCACTGTAAAAATATTTTTTTATTAATTTAATAATAAAAAAAATAAATATTATTATTTTTATTATTATTATTATTTTTAAATAATAAAAATAATAATTAATAATAATAATAATAATTATTATTATTTTATTATTATTTTTTAAATAAAAAGCACAAAACCCAAAAGGGTCTGTTTTGCTTAATAGAGTAAGACATACGAAAAGAATATTTTTTTCTTTACCCCCCAGTGTTTGACTAAAAAACGTAATTCTTCGACACTACCAACACAGCGCTCTGCTTTCATGTTTATATGCTATGTAAGGGTTTTATATATAATTTTGAGGAAAATATTAGATGGATTTAAAGAAAAGCCTATATTGATGTAAAAAGAGATTTGTGTGCCCAAGAGTGATTTTTTACGTAGTATGGCGTCATGATAGAGAGGACTTAGCGATTTTAATGTTTTACCTGCCCACCCCGCAAGAATAAGTATATTTAGGACAGGTACACTTAAGTATAATTATCAGAGTACATTAAAATATGCAGTAACTTTTAAAACACTTGAAAATTTTTGGGGTTTCCTGCAAAAGAGTGGGCACGGAAAAATGTAAACAAACCGGGGGGGCGCGCCCTATTTTAAAAAACCCTTCGCCAATAGCAAATTTTTCTAATTTGACATCGCCGATTAGCGGAACGCCGTAAGGGGAAACGCTGTAAAGCGGGGCCTTACTGTACTGAATAATTTTTTTTCATAAATTGTATCTCATATATGTCAATTATTGTATTTTACGTCTCATTATTGTATCTCTAAATGTCAAAACCTGTGAAACCCCAAACAAAATTTTTTACTATTTAACTTCATTACCTACAGAATACCCATTCTAGTGATTACACGCAACACAGTAAATGACCATATGACCTGTTTTTTAATATCATTTGTACTAAATTTTTACTGTTCACAATGATTTTTGTACCCCTGAATATATCATTCTTAGTTAATCTTAGTTAATTTTAAGCCTGCCATAATGCTCGCATAAAGGGGCTTTGGCATGTTGCACTTAACTTATTCTTTTGTTTCTTACTGTACCCTGTTCAAATAATAAATAAATTAAAAAAAAATAAATTTAAAAAACACAGTCAAAAAGCTGAGCAGGTAAAACAGTCAACACCTGGAAAAAGGTCAAGGAAGAAATCAACACCCGAGCAGGTAAGACAGTAACACCTGAAACAGGTAACCAGTCAAACCTGAGCAGCTAAAAAGTCAACACCTGAGAGGTAAGACAGTCAACACCTAGCAGGTAACACAGTAAACACCGAGCAGGGAACAGTCAAACCTGAGCAGGTAAACAGTCAACAGTGAGCAGTAAAAACAGTAAAAACCTGAGCGGTAACATAGTCAACACTGAGCAGGGAACACAGTCAAAACCTGAGAGGTAACACAGCAAAAACCTAGCAGGTAACACAGTCAACACCTGAGAGGTAAGACAGTCAACAGCTGGAGGTAACACAGTCAACACCCCGAGCGGGAGACAGTCAACACTGGCAGGTAAAAACATCAACACCTGAGCAGGTAAAAACAGTCAACACCCGACAGGTAACACGTTGAACAGCTAGCAGGAAAACCCAAACAAACCTGAGAGGTAACACAGTCAAAACCTGGCAGCTAAACCGTCAACACCTGAGAGGTAACACAGTCGTTACCTCGGTTTTTTTTGCCCGGGTTTTCTGTGTTTTCACGGGGCGCTCTTTCGTGCTAGAACTTTAATTTGTCATCAAACCTTAGATACTCCCCCTGCGCCCCGGAAACCCAAACTTGGGGGGAAAAATTATTTACTGAGTCAAAATGGAGAATTAGTGTGCACTACCTAGCAGAGTTTTTTTTCCAGAGGGAAACATGGCCTGTGTCCCGTGTGAAAAAATAAAATAATTGAACTTTTCGTGTCAGAGGAAAGAAAGTCTCCCCGATAACATTGAGTATGTGTTTTTTATACTGGCTCCTAGTATATTGTGATAAAGGGGTAAAGTGTCTTTTAAAAAAAGGTGAATCTGTAAATGAAGTGTAAGGCCCATAGAGGCAGGTGCCAGAATCGCCAGAAAAATTTCCACAGGTCACTGTTTTTAATAATCTTCCTGGCTTCAGTGTACTGATATAATTAGTGATACCAGTGAAAGCAGAATACAGTGTTGTAGTAGCAACTAACCGTATTATAAAGGGACTTAGTGGGGTGGAGCGATTTTATTAGTTTCTTTTTTCTTGAAATACCCGACTTACTGGAATTTTTAAACCGTGTTACCCCGGGCGCAATATACAAAAAAGAGAAGCAATTTTTACACAGAAAAAAACGTCCTTCCTCCAAAATTTCCACCAGTCAACTATAGTGATAATATAGCATTTATTGTGGGGGAGCGGAAAAAAAAAAAACTAGAAAAGCTAGATACAGCGATTTAAAACAAGGGTTGAGGTCGACCGTTCGTCATTTAGGAGTTGCCCGAAATCACCAGTTTCTTTAACCGCAAGTTAACTTTTGTTCAATCAAATCACATATTCTTTGGGAGATAATTTTCCAGTGATTCTTCATGTGTTACTCAAATCACCGACCATATGTTTTAAATAAGCACCCACGATCAGACAGACGACTGGGCCCCAACCCCTTTTGGTCCGAACCCTTGACCGGTCCGAACCGTTGACTGGGCCAACCCTTGACTGGTACGAACCCTTGACTGGACCGAACCCCGCTGGTTTTAAACGGTTTTCATTGGGCAATAAAGCAGCAGTAAAAAGGTGGGGGTTTTTTAGGGCCCTTATGACACAAAAATTAAAATATGTTTCAGGAACTGACGGTAAGCTGTCCAATATACAAAAAACGTTAGAAACAGAAAAACAAAAAGCTAGAGCTTCATTTAAGGGGGTTATTAAAAGAATATTAAGAGGTTCTAGTAGAATTGAGTAAATCAAACCATTAAATTTATTATGAAACTGGTGTTAGTCTGTGGTCAGTCAAACAAACGGGTTTCCCCATGGGTAAAAATTGTCATTTTTGAGGAAATTGGTGTCACGCCCTTGGGCAGATATCAAGAACTAGCTACAAGCTATTAAAAAGGGGAAAATTTTTTTGGGTTTTGCCCCAAATGAGATAAATTGTGGGCTAAAATCACAAGGGTATTAAAAAAGATAACATCAAAGCTGTTTCATAGAAAAACCCGGAAGCTTTTACCAGATGGGAACATAAGAAGTCTGGGCTGAATGGTACTGCCCTTGTTCTGGCCATGAGTCAGAAACTGGAAGGGTGGGAGAAGTCCTGGTAGTCGTAAATGGGGGCTGATAGTGCTGCCCGGGGGACAGTAATGGTGAAACTGGAGGGGCTGTCCTGGGAGCAGAATGGGGAAGCTGGAGGGGCTGTCCTTTTTGGGGGAGGGGGGGCAGTAATGGTGAAGCTGGGATGCTGTCCTGGAGAAGTAATGGTGAAGCTGGAGTTTTGTCCCGGGAGTCGGGAATTATCGCAGGGAAAGGGAAACTATAAAAGACCCTAGGGGGGCAGGAGCCATATAGGGGAAACAATGTAGTCAAAAATAAGATAAAACCAATTTGCAAACTAGAAATACCGGGAAATAGCAAACAAGGGACTCCACTAGCAATAGTGAGGAATATACCAAAAACAATGGTGGGAGCTCCATTCTTGGTGCTAGGGGTGATAGAGTAAACAGGGAAAAATGCACCAACAGGGGAAACGTACAGAAACCCCAAAGGGAAATGGAAAACCCAAACCTGTGACTACTAGCCTTTGGGATCTGCTGGCATGGGAAAACTGGAAAAAAGATGGGGCTGCAACAGCCACCCTAGAAAATGCCATGCCCATAGGGGGGAACAGGAAAAAGCAAACTCCCCTTTCCCTTTAAACTTTTTTACCCTGAACTGTGTACCTCTTTTAGTACGGAAAAAACTGTGTATAACTTAAATTGCCAGGCTACCATCTAAAGGGGGCAAAAAGATACAAAAAAAATCCCGGCCCGGAAAACCCCGGGGACCACAAACCCCTCAAGAGGGAGAGGGTTTTTTGTGCCCGGAAGGAAAAAAAAAATGGCAAAAACTCAATGCACATAAAAGGTCCTAAAACTGGAATCATTACCTAGTGAATATAAAATAAACTCTTGACCTTGTTTATAAATTCAAAGTCTCTCTCAAAAAAACACTTAAACTCACACAACAACTAAATAAATACAGTAGGGTGCCCCACCTGACAACAGCGGGTTTAGGATCCAGGCTGCCCGCCGGAAAGGCAGAGGCCATAGACATGCCGGAAGGCAGAACCTCTTCTTTTCTCTTCTCTCAACTCCTTTTTTTTTTTTTCTTTTCCATTTAAAAATGCATAATAAATGCCAGACAACAAGTTAACAACACTAAATTTTATTAAGTTTAGTAATAGAACTCTAGGCATTAAAAACTCACAAATGTAAAATACAGTCAACAGTAAATTCATTACTTATCTTAAAGTCATTGTATCTTAATGTATGGAGATAGGTGAGTATACTTATTTGTTGTAGGAAGTCAGGCAGGATAGCCTCAGGTGTAGGGTAGCACCTCACTCACTTATCACTCGCTCTCCCCTTACCCCGTCTCATACTTAAATATAACGAACGATATTTAAAAACATCCAGAGGAGGTAAAATGCACAAACAGTACCACTTCATTATTTAACCTAAAATATGTATATTCCTTAATATAGGAAGAGAGGAGGTTAGTAGTATTTATTGATATAAAGTCAGGCAGGTAGCAAGAATGTGTAGCCTGGTCTCACCTACGGCTACCAACGCTGGTGGGCGCCCAGAGCCATATTAATATCGACAGGCCTTGTTCACTAATTAAATCATTTCTAAACACTACCTTTAGATGCCATCATAAACGAAGGTAGAAGTAATGAAAAAATTCATGCCGATAATTGTAAACAAAAGCGGAGTGAAGGGAGTGGCTGGGCCAAAACACAGATTCATACACGATTTCTCTGATGGCTGAATAGAGAAAACTAATGTTATCCTCCACCCGCTTACCACACAGCTCCACAAGTATTATTATCAGAGCATACATAAAAATTATGCAATAAATGCCAGACAACAAGTTACAAACTAACTATATATTAAGTTAGGCAATAGAAATAGGTCATTAAAAACACAATAAAAGGTAAGATACACACAGAGTACACTTATTATCTTACCTTCAATATTAATGATTAATGTTGTGGGGTGAGTGGCAGGGTGTTTATTGAATAAAATCAGAATGGCACACCATCATCCTCTCACATGACACTTAAAGCAAGAGGCTTATGACTTCTCTTTTTATTACAGCTAACCTTAGACGCCATCTTCATGAGAGCGCAACTAGTTAACGAAAGAGTAAACGAGAAGAGAGAACGAGAGTACAGAGTTGAGAACAATGTAAGATCACAAACTGAACAGGAAGTGGACGATCACTGGTCCAGGTGCAGGCGAAATAAAGAGTATTAATATGTCTAATTTTAGTTACATTCACGTCCATTTGTAAGAGTTTGTAAAACAACATTTTCTCAATATTTTTTTATTATAATAATAATTACCTCACAATACAAATACTACACTTACATAGTGTACAAGTTGTACAAGTTAGTTCAGAATAAACAAAACAGGCAACACAAACCATTTTTTTTAGAGTGAATGGAAGATAATAATAATAATACAGTGGACCCCCCCCGCTAAACCGTTGGCATCACATAACGTTAAATCCGCATACCGCTACATTTTAATCGCCAAGAATTTGGTGCCTCGCATCCGCTAAAAACCCGCGTCAAACGCTGTTTCGGTCGTTCTCCGAGACGCGTCTAATGTGCGCCCTTAGCCACCTCACATGTTCCAGCCGGTGGCAATGTTTACCACCAGCCTCCGCGGTAAACATCCAAGCATACAATCGGAACATTTCGATTATTACAGTGTTTCTGGTGATTTAATCTACAAAAAAAGTGAAACACATGGGCGACAAGAAAGCTTCTAGTGCCAACCCTACAGGAATAAGGGTGAGAAATTACTATAGAGATGAAGAAAAGATCATTGATAAGGGTATGAAAGTGGAGTGCTGTCCCTCCTAGCTGGCCAGGTTGTATAGTAAACCACAATCACATCGCTACTATTGTTGGCAACAAAAAGGCAATCAAGGAAGCTGTTTCTTGCCAAAGGTTTAACTGTGTTATTCGAAACAGAGATCGCAAGTTGATGGAGATGTTAGAGACTGTTATTGGTGTGGATAAATGAGAAACAGATGCAGGAGATAGCATCTCATCAAGTGATCAATAAGGAAAAGGCTAGGAAGTTGCATGAGAATTAATTAAAAAAAATGCTGCAACAGTGATTATGTAGTGAATTTAAGGCCAGCAAAGTAGGTTTAGAGAGATTAGAGGCGAGTGCATACATAGTGTGAAAGGCATGGTAGGCTGCCAGTTCGGACCACAAAGCAGATGAAAAATAATGTGCAGGAATTCAAGAAGTTACATAGAATCTGAAGGACTGAAACCTGAACAAGGTGTTTAATTGTGATGAAACAGGCCTGATTTTGGAAGAAAATGCCAAGCAGTAACCTACATTACTCAGGAGGAAAAGCACTCCCCCAGGACATAAGCCAATGAAATATACAGGCTTATGACTCTGTTTGATGTGTTCCAGATGCTACTTGGTGATTGCAAAGTGAAGCCTTTTTATTATGTAATCACTCTGAAACTCCCAGACCACGATCAGCAAAAGAATGTCCCAAGGAAAATTTGTGTTTGCTGTGGAGGGCAAACAGTAAGGCAATGGTCACTAGGGACTTTTCTATGACTGGTTACACCATGGCATTTGCCCCAATGTGAAAGATTCCCTAACTGAAAAGAAATTAGAACTTAAGTGGCCTCCTGGTGTTAGACAATGCCCCTGGTCATCTACAGACGTGGCAGAGAACTTTTATGGGGACATGAAATTCATTAAGGTGAAGTTTTTGCCTCCAATAATAACCACTTCCTCTCCTGGGGGCCCCAAAAGCCCATGACCAGCAGGTTATTGCAAACTTCAAAAAACTGTACAAACAAAGCTCTGTTTGAAAGGTGCTTTGTAGTGACCTCAGAAACTCGAAACTGACTCTAAGAGACTTTGGAGAGATCACTTTAATAATCCTCAATTGTGTAAACCTTATAGGTTTAAAGCTTGGGAGGAGTGACTAAGAGGACCTTGAACTCTGCCTTGGGAAGAAACTGTGGCCAGAATGTGTAGACCAAAAGGGAATTTGAAGGTTTTTTCAGGCTAAAACCCTGAGAATCCAATGCAGTTGAGGAATCCATTATGCATTGGAAAGTTCCCTTGGGGTTGAGGTTAGTGGGGATGATGTTGAACGATTGGTGGAGGAGACAATGAAGAACTAACCACTGATGAGCTGATAGTTCAACTTCAGAGCAAGAGGCCAGACCTGAGGAAACGTGGTTCGAAGAGGAGGGGAAGAGAGAAATTGAAGAGATGCCTACTACAAAGATTAAGGAAATCTGGTGCGAAAGTGGCTTGAAGTGTCAAACCTTCCATGGATGAAAATCATCCTCACAACAGCTATTGCAAGCCATGCTGGTGACTATAACACTGACAAATGTTTTTGTGGATACACTTCCGGGAAGTCATAAAGGAACGAGAGGTACAGGCCACATGGACAGATATGTTGTGCGACCAGAACTCCCGGTGACTCTGAAGCTGGACTAGTGGCATTAAAAGAAGAAGGGAAGTAACCCCAGAAAAGGACTTGACACCTTAAGTCTTAATGGAGGGGGATTCCCCTTCTAAACACTAACACTCTCTCCTCCTCCCATCCCATCAATCATCACCAGATCTTCAATAAAAGTAGTGTTCAATGTTAAATTGTGCAGCCTTTTTTCAGTTTGTGTGTATTAAAATTAATAATTTCATGTGGTAAAAATTTTTTTTTTTTCATACTTTGGGGTGTCTTGCACGGATTAATTTGATTTCCATTATTTCTTATGGGGAAAATTCTTGCACGGATTAATATCGCTATCCGGTGGTCCACTGTAATAATATTATTATAATTAATATTAATAATAAATATAAATATTATTATTATTATTATTATTATGAGATTATTATTATTAATAATAATACTAAATAATAATAATAATAATCATAATAATTATTATTATTATTATTATTATTGTATTAATAAAAAGCACAAAACCCACAAGGGTCTTGAATTTGCTATAATAGAGTAAAGACATACGAAAAGAATATTTTCTACATTACCCCCCAAGTGTTTGAACTTAATAAAACGTAATTCTTTCCGACACTACCAACAACAGCTGCATCATGCTGTATCATGTTTATATGCTATGTAATGGGTTTCATATATAATTTTGAGGAAAATATCATAGATGGAGTAATGAAAAGCCTATATTGATGTAAAAAATAAGAGATTTAGTGTGCCCATAGAGTTGATCTTATTACGTAGTATTGGCGTTCATGAGTAGAGAGAGACTTAGCGATTTTAATGTTTACCTGCACACCAGCACAGATATAAGTATATTTAGGACAGGTACACTTAAGTATAATTATCAGAGTACATATAAAATATGCAGTAACTTAAAACACTTGAAATTTTGGAAAGTTTCCTGACCAAAAAGATGTGGTCACGGAAAATGTTAAAACAAACCGGGTGGGGGCGCGCCATATTTAAAAGACCTCTCCTCTTGCCATATAGCAAATTTTGGTCCATAATTTGACATCGCCGGATTAGCGGAAAAACGGCCGTAAGTAAACGCTGATAAAGCGGGGCCTTACTGTACTGAATAATTTATTTCATAAATTGTATCGTCATATATGTCAAATTATTGTATTTTACAGTCTCATAATTGTATCTCATAAATGTCAACCTGTTTTGAACCCAATCAAACTTTGTTACTATATAACTTCATTACCTACAGAATACTCCATACTAGTGATTACAACAGCAACAACAGTAAATGACCATATGACCTGGCCTTTGTAAATACTCATTTGTACTAAATTTTTACTGTTCACAATGATTTATGTACCACTGAATATATCAATTGCTTAGTTAATCTTAAGTTAATTTTAAGTCTCTGGCCTGCCATAATGCTCGCATACAAGGGGGCATTTGGCATGTTGCACTTAACTTATTCTTTTGTACATACTGTACATGTTCAAATAATAATAAATAAATAAATAAATAAATAAATAACACAGTCAACAGCTGAGCAGGTAACACAGTCAACACCTGAGCAAATCAGACAGTCAACACCTGAGCAGGTAAGACAGTCAACACCTGAGGCAGGTAAGACAGTCCAACACCTGAAGCAGGTAACACAGTCAAAACCTGAGCAGCTAACACAAGTCAACACCTGAGAGGTAAGACAGTCAACAACCGTAGCAGGGTAACACAGTAAAACACCTGAGCAGGTAACAGTCCAACACCTGAGCAGGTAACACAGTCAACAGCTGAGCCAGCTAACCAAACAGTCAACACCTGAGCTGGTAACATAGTCAACACTGAGCAGGTAACACAGTCAACACCTGAGCAGGTAACACAGCAACACCTAGCAGGTAACACAGTCCAACCACCTGAGGCATGTTAAGACAGTCATCAGCTGATGCAGTTAACACAGTCAAACACCTGAGCGGTAAGACCAGTCAACACTGAGCAGGTACACATCAACACCTGAGCAGGTACACAGTCAACACCTGATCAGGTAACACAGTGGAACAGCTAGCAGGGAACACAATCAACACCTGAGCAGGTAACACAGTCAACACCTGAGCAGCTAACACCGTCAACACCTGAGCAGGTAACACAGTCCGTTACCTCGTTTGTGCCCAGGGTTTTTCTCGTGTTTTCCACGGGTCCGCTCTACGTGCTAGAACTTTAATTTGTGCATCATCCTATACGATACTACCTCGTAGCGTCCCTGGAACCAATCTGGGCGGGAAAAATTATTATACTGAGTCAAACATGGAGAATTAGTGTGCACTATACCTAGCAGAGTTTACTGCCAGAGGGATCATAGGCCCTGTGTTCCCGTGTGAAATAAATAATAATAATTGAACTTTTCGTGTCAGAGGAAAGAAAGTCTCCCTGATAACATTGAGTATAGTGTATACTACATGGCTCCCTAGTATATTGATGATAAAGGGCTAATAGTGTCAATTGAAAACAGGTGAATCTGTAAATGAAGTGATAAGGCCTATAGAGGCAGGTTGCCAGAATCGCCAGAAACTTACCACAGGTCACATGTTTTTAATAATCTTCCTGGCTTCTAGTGTACTCGATATAATTCTAGTGATACCAGTGAAGAGCAGAATACAGTGTTGTAGTAGCAACTAACCAGTATTATAATGTACTTAGTGAGTTGGAGCGACCTTCATTAGTTTCTTTTTTCTTGAAATACAGACTATACTGTGAATTTCTAAACCTGTAGTTACCACACGTCGCAATATACAAAACGAGAAGCAATTATTACAACAGAAAAAGAGAAAAAGCGTCCTTCCTCCAAAATTTCCAACCAGTCAACTATAAGTGATAATATAGCATTTATTGTGTGGAGACGGAAAAAAAAAAAACTAGAAAAGCTAGATACAGCGATTGAAAACAAGGTTGAGGTCGACCGTTATCCCGTCATTGTAGGAGTTGGTCCAGAAATCACCAGTTTCATCAACACGCAAGTTAACTTTTGTATCAATCAAATCAACATATTTACTTACTTCGGGAGATAAATTCCAGTAGATTCTTCATGGTGGTTACTCAATCCACCGACCATTATGTTATTTACATAAAGGCTACCCACGATCAGACAGAACGACTGTCCCGAACCTTGACTGGTCCGAACCCTTGACCGGTCCGAAACCGTTGACTGACCGAAAACCCTTGACTGGTAACGAACCCTTGACTGTAACCGAACCCTTGACTGGTTTCAAACGGTTTTCATTGGACAATAAAGCAGACAGTAAACGGATGGGTTTGTAGGCGCCCTTATGGACACAAACATTAAATATGTATCAGGAACTGAACGGTAAGCTGGTCCAAAATATACAAAAAACAGTTTAGAAACAGAAATACAAATAGCCTAGAGCTTCATTTAATGAGGGTTATTAATAGAATATTCAAGAGGTTTCTAGTAGAATTGAGATAAATCAAACCCAATTTCAAATCATTATGAAACTGGTGTGTAGTCTGTGGTCAGTCAAACAAACGGGCTCCACATGGGTAAAATTGGTCATGTTTTGAGGAAATGGTGTCTCACGCCCCTTGTGGCAGATATCCCAAGAACTAGCTACAAGCATATTAAACATAGGAAATTTTTTGGGTTATGCCCTCAAATGAGATAAATCTGTGACTAAAATCACAAGGGTATTAAAGAGATAACATCAAAGCTGCTTTCATAGAAAACCTGGAAGCTTTCTACCAGAATGTGAACATAAGAAGTCTGGGCTGAATGGTACTGCCCGTTGTTACTGGCCATGTAGTCAGAAACTGGAAGGCTGGAGAAGAAGTTCCTGGTAGTCAGTGAAATGTGGGGCATGATAGTGTCTTGTCCTGGGAGACAGTAATGGTGAAGCTGGAGTGCTGTCCTGGGAGACAGAAATGGTGACGCTGCTGGAGGTGCTGTCCCTGGAGACAGTTATGGTGAAGATGGAGGTGCTGTTCTCTGGAGACAGTAATGGTGAAGCTGGAGATGCTGTCCTTGGAGACAGTAAATGGGTGAAGCTGGATGAATTTGTCCAGGTAGTCGGGAAATTATACGCATGAAGGAGAAACATATAAATGACCTCTATAGGGACAGTAGCCATAGTAAGAAACAAATGTAGTCAAGATAAGATAACACCAATTTTGCAAACCTAGAAATACCGCAGGAAATAGCCAAACAAAGGGACTCCACTAGCAATAGTGAGGATATATTACCAAAAACAACTGGTGGGAGCTCCATTCTTGGTGGCTATGGATGATAGAGTCAACAGGGAAACATGCACCAACAGGAACACAGTCACAGAAACCCAAGGCAAATGGAAACCAAGCCTGTGCACATACTAAGCACTTGGTATCTGCTGGCATGGTAATCTGGAAAAACAGATGGGACTGCAACAAGCCAACCCTAGGAAAGTGCCATGCCCATATGACAACAGGAAAATGCAAACTCCTTCCTTTAAGCTTTTCACCCTGAACTGTGTACCTCTTTCAGTACCCGGAAGACTGTGGCTATAACTTAAATTGCCAGGCATACCATCTAAAGGGACAAAAAGATACAAAACATCCAGGGCCACCAAGGAAAACCTGGTATCCCACACCACTCAAAGAGGAGAGGTTTTTTAGTGCCAGGAAGGAAAAAAAACTGGCAAGAAATGGCAGAAATTCGTACACCAAATCCAGTCATTCCTGGATGGAACCACAGTCAAATGGCCTCCACTCCCAAACCAACCAGATACAGATACTAATGCCGGAAAAAAAATTTCCCCCCCCAGTAACCAGACAATACCACCAGCCGATAACATTCTTCTTTGAGGCAAATATAACAGGGTCTAAAGCCAGCAACAAACAAAAAATACCTTCATCCGTGGACTGCTTGCAGAGGCCAAAGGCAATGTTAGCTAGGCTTTCACTGAGACCCACATAAAGGATCCTTGGACAACGAATAATGGATCCCAGGTTACAACCTATACAGATGTACAGAGTGAACAGCAAGGGGGGGGGTTGGCCTCTTACATTGCAGAGTCACTTGTTTGCACAGAACTGCTTAATGGCCTCAAATGAAGTAGTTGGGAAGTTTTTTAAGCAGTAAAGGTCGAGAACCAAACCTAGTCATTGTGTAGTCTACAAGCCTCTCCGGAGTGCAACATCCCAGCAATTCCAGAACAGCTGCTAAAAATTGACCACTGTCTGGAAAATCTTCCATCTCCCTGCACCCAACATCTTGCTCCTGTGGGATTTCAACTTAAGGGCACCTAAATGGGGAATATATCAAATAAAATTGTTGCCAGAAATAACACCAGGAGGCAGCTCTGATGAAAACTCACACACAAATGAGCTTTTAAATCTCAGCACAAAATTCAGATTTAAACCAGCAAATAATAAGCCTACTAGACTGGAGAATACACTAGACCTCATCTCACACAATGATGATCCTGATAAGAAATTGTCACCATATCAAAAACAATATACTCAGGATACAACATAATTGAGGTTCAGACATGTATAGTGGAGCCCTCAGACCGACATAATGAGACTAGTCACGAGGAGCATTCACCAAATCAACTTCAATAACAAAAACATAAAGTGGGACCAAGTAAACAAGTCCTAACCGATATAAGCTTGGAAGATATACTAAGTCAACATAGACCCCAACAAATGCCTAGAACAGATTAACTCGGTGGCGCGTCAGATGGATGCACAAGGCTATTCCTCTAAGAAAAAGGAGGAGTAGATGAAAATAGAAAGAGACAGCGCTGCCTTTACAGGCGAGACGGAAAAGAATAACAGAGCGGCTAAAAGAGAGGTCAATATATCAGAAATGCGTAGGGAGACACTGACAGAGAAACAGCAAGCATCGAACTTAAGCTAAAAGAATTCCTTTAGGAGTCAGGAATCTGCGGAAGAACTAAAAGCCATGAAATGAGAAATCGTGAAAGAAAAACCCCAAAGTAATTTCTTCTCATCTATGCCAAATCAAAATCGAGAACAACTTCCAGTACTGGCCCCTACTTAAACAGAATGGGTCCTACACAGAGAACAGTAAGGAAATGAGTTGAGCTATCAAGTCCAATATGACGTCAGTTTCCCCTAAAAGCAAGAGCCGCTAACCAACTGAGAGTCGAAGATCAAAGGGAGAGTGAATTTTTTATGAGAGCCACAAAATTTGATTAACACAAGCCTATCTGATTTTAATCCTGACGCAAAATGACTTCGAACAGGCGATAAATGACATGCCCATGCACAGCTGCCCCAGGGCCAGAACTCATGAACTCCGTGTTCATCAAGAACTGCAAGAAGCCCCCTATCACGAGCCTTTTCCATCTGAGGAGAGGGACATGGACACGGGGGTCGTCCCACAGTTACTAAAAACAACTACATAGCCCCACTCCACAAAGGGGGCAGTAGAGCAACACAAAAGAACTACGAGACCAATACACAAACATCCCATATCATAAAAATCTTTGAAAGGGTCCTAAGAAGCAAGATCACCACCCATCAAGAAACCCCATCAGTTACACAATATCCCAGGGCAACATGGGGTTTAGAACAGGTCGCTCCTGTCTGTCCTCAACTATTGGATCACTACAACAAGGTCCTAAAATCACTAGAAGCAAAAAGAATGCAGAATGTAATATATACAGATCTTTGCAAAAGCCTTCGACAAGTGTGACATGGGCGTAATAGCGCACAAAATGCTGCTAAAGGAATAACATGAAAAAGTCGGTTCGATGGATCTATAATTTCCTCACAACAGAACAGAGATGAGTAGTCGTCAACAGAGTAAAGTCCGAGGCAAGCTACGTGTGAAAAGCTCTGTTCCAAAGGCACAGTACTAGCTCCCATCGTGTTCCTCATTCCTCATATCCAACATAGACAAGAATGTCAGCCACAGCACCGTGTCTTTTCCTGTGCATATGACACCCGAATCTGCATGACAGTGTCTTCCATTGCAGACACTGCAAAGGCTCCCAGGTGTGGACATCAACCAAATCTTAGCAGTAGGGCTGCATGAAAACCATATGAAGTTCCAACGATTGAGAAATTTCAATTACTCAGATTATTGGTAAAATCAAGATGAAATTAATCTTCATCGGGGGTAATAAGGGGGGGGAGTACAAAACAAATTCTGGCCACAAAATAGAGCGAAACACCAACGTCAAAGACCTGGGAGTGAGCCTGTTTGGAGGATCTCACCTTCAAAGAAAAAACCATAACATGTGAATCAAACGGCATCTCTAGAAAAATGACAGGATGGATAATGAGAACCTTCAAAACTAGGGAGGCCAAGCCCATGATGACACTCTTTCGGTCACTTCTTTCTATCTAGGCTGGAATATTGCTGCACACTAACAGCACACCTTTTACAAGGCGAGGTGAAATTGCCGATACTAGAAAATGTACAGAGAACTTTTCCAAGGCGCACATAACGAATATAAAACACCTCAATTACTGGAAGTGCATTGAGTTCCTAAACCTGTATTCCCTGGAACGCAGGAGGGAAGATACATGAATAATACACCTGAAAATCCTAGATGGACTAGTAACCGAACTTGCACACCGAAAAAACCCTCACTACGAAAGCAAAAGACGTGGTCAAGACGATGCACCATCCCCCCATGAAAAGCAGGGTGTCACTAGCACTTAAGAGACCATAACAATTAAGTGTCAGGGGCCCGAGACTGTTCAACTGCCTCCATCATACATAAGGGGGATTACCAACGAACCCATGGCAGTCTCAAGCCTGGCAGGACGACACCTAAAGTCGGTTTCCGTGATCAAATCCGGGCTGTGCTCGTACGTTGGTTTGCGTGCAGCAGCAGCAACAGCCTGGTTGATCAGGCTCTGATCCAACCAGGAAGCCTGGTCACAGACCGCAGGCCCGCGGGGCCTGAACCCCCACAGGTGTTACTCACCTGTGTTAAGACACCACAGGTGTACTCACCTGTGTTTATACACCACAGGTGTTACTCACATGGGTTTAGATACCACAGGAGTTACTGACCTTGTTAGACACCACAGGTGTTACTTGACCTGTGTTAGACCCACAGGTGGTTACTCACCTTTTGACACCACAGGTGTTACTCACCTGTGTTAGACACCACAGGTGGTTTACTCACCTGTGTTAGCACCAAAGTTGTTACTCACCTGTGTTAGACACCACAGTTGTTTTTACTGACCTGTGTTAGACACCACAGGTGGTACAGACCTGTGTTATACACCAAGGTGTTACTGAATCTGTGTTAGAACACCACAGTGTTACTCAACCTGTGTTAGACACCACAACACGAGGTGGTTTCAGCACCTGTGTAGACCAACACAGTGTTACTCACCTGTGTTAGACAACCACGGTTACTACTCACCTTGTTAGCACCCACAGGTGTTACTTCACCTGTGTTAGACACCACAGGTGTTACTGACCTGTGTTAGACAGCCACAAGGTGTTTACTCACCTGTGTTAGACACCACAGGTTTTACTGACCTGTGTTTAGACAGCCACAGGTGTTACACACACTGTGTTAGACCAACCACAGGTGTTACTCACCTGGTTATGACACCACAGGGTTACTGACCTGTTGTTAGACAACACCACAGGTGTTACTTAACTCACCTTTGTTTAGACACCACAGGTGTTTACTCACCTGGTTAGACACCAAGGTGTTACTTACTCACCTGTGTTAGACCACCACAGGTGTTACTCCACCTGTGTTTAGACAACCACAAAGACACTGTTTATTTGTTCACTTTACACACTCACCCACCAACAACACAAGTTGTTGTTGTTGTTTGTTGTTTATAGGGCCACTGACAGTGTACGTCGTATTGAACCCTGACTTCCGCCCATCACAAAACCAACCTACACCAAAGTGGAAGGATGTTACACAAACATCTCCGCACAAATTAGGAGAGCTATACGATGCGTTTTCTCTCAGACTTGAACCATTATATAAAGGCACACTAAAAAAGGAGAGAAGGAGAGAGTAAATATATTAGGCCAGTAGACAAAGACGAGAACAAGAGAGGAAGTGGAGGTAGTGGTAGTAGTGGAGTCAGTCAAATACCCAAGGCAGAAGAAAGAAAACCCGAAGGAGAAAGAGGAAAGAGGAAGAGGAAGAAGGGAGAAGGGAAAAAAATATATCACAGGCCTAAGTCACAGTTGTTCTGAAGGTTTTGCAGACATTTTACAATGTAATGGGAATGGAAGGCATCCAACAAGGACAAAACCAGACTAAGATTCATGGCAATGAAGTTGTGTGTAAGGGAGTATTCAACAAGGCGGTGACTGTGAAAGTTAGAAGTAGGATAGATAATTTTAGTAGAAGATCAGTCAATAGGATGACTGTGATCTCTGACATGACAGAAAAAAACATTGTTGGTGTCGGCAAACCTAACAATTTTTGTTTTCCCAAAATCTGTCAGAAATAGATCGAGAGTTTCCCCAAAGTACTAAAGAGGACAGGGAGGAAAAAAAAAAATATTAGGGACCGGGGAGCCCCTATAGAGGTGTCTGCTCAAAATTCTTTTTCCCTCCTTTCCTCTTCATACTCACCACCAATGAGTGGTGACGTTACTTAGCTCTGTGAGACCTGTTTGCGCGCTTCTACGAATTGAAGCAAGATCCCCCTCGAGATTTTACCAAAGCTTAAAGAAAAATTTGGGATGGCGAAGAGGAGTTCGGGACTCCCGGGAAAAACAAAAGATTCGTAGTTGCCCCCCTGTTTTAGTCCTCGGGTCAAGAAAGGGAAACTGGTCATGGTGGACACAGGGAACGAAGTTGAGATCAAGAAGACGAATGGAAAGGTGAAAGATGAAGAAAAAAGGACGCCGGGAAACTGTTGTGGAAACTCTAATACATTCTCTGTGCTCCCCGACGAATGGATCAACTGGGAATCACACCAACGACACCAAGGAGGAAAAATATTGTTTTTGTTGGGGAAGCCAATTTAGGTTATGGATAGGGCTTTTCTGCTTGAAGGACGGGAGTAGGAGACAGGAGTTTGCTCCTGGGGCTGGGATGGAGGATATTGTTAGCCGTCTGGATGAATCATGAAGGTAAGGGAGCATCCTATTTCTGCCAGGCGGGGAGGAAACGATTTTGGCAGTGTAGGAGTGAAGACATGAAGCGGGTATAGGCAGAAAAATAGAAATAATTGGGGAGGGGGTGGGGGAACCCCTGTCATATGTGGTTTTTCCCAAGGGAGGATTTGGAAATGAATGGTTTTTCCCAGGGCAATTGGTGTCAATTCTGGTTTGGAAAAATACTGAAAGGAAACTGCGGTAACATTCATTTACAACGGGACCTTTTTGGCGAAATGACATGTATGCCGGGATGGGGTTCACTTACTAGGTCTGGGGTGGGAGCACTGGCAACTGCAGTGGAGGAGCGTTAGGGGTTTAAACTAGAATAGTTAGGGTTGGGTTTTGGGAGGAAAAAAGTGAAGTCCCCGTGTGTAAATTATGATTCTAGGGGGAAATAGAATAACGCGAGGGGAGATATTTAAAAACCATACATTTGGGGGTAAGGACAGTTAGGGTTTTTAGGGAAAAAAAAAAATGGGGAGGGAAAGGGAAAAGGAAAGGGGAGTCTTTCAATTTTTTTTTATGCTTTTGCCGTGGCTAGGAAAAGATGGACGGTTGAGATTAGTTTTCTAGTGCAGGTAACATTGATGTATTTGCCTTATGAACGGGTTTAATTCAAAAAGTGGGGGCTGCCTGCGAAAGCCCCTTCAGGGTTTTTAAATTGTTCCTAGAATTTGAAGTTGGGAGCGGGGGGGGTGGATTTTTGTCCGAGTCGCTTTAAATGTTGCATAAAAAACGGAATTAAGTTTAAGTAACCTACAGGTCTGTTTGGATAGAATTTTTAGAGGGCATGAAAAACGTTTTAGGAGTGATATACCGTCCCCCAAATTAGAAGGAAACCCAAGGGGGATACTATGGGAGGAAATTGTTAAAGGGCCCCAAGGGACGTAAGTGTAAATTTTAGGGGACTTTAAATTTAGTCATATTGATTGGAATTTCTTGACTGGGGATTTAGAATCTTTCGACTTTTTAGAAGGTTTTAAAATTTTTTTTTTGAAGCAGTTTGTGACAGAACCCCAAAGGGGTAATAACCGCTTGACTTAGTTCTGTCAAAAAATGAATCCCTTTTTAAAAAAATTTAGA
>NC_069470.1:25826230-25843912 GCF_026875155.1 Cherax quadricarinatus
CTTCCGCCATCAAAACCAACCTCCACCAAAGTGGAAGGATGTTACACAAACAACCCGCACATATAAGAGAGGAGCTTACGATGACGTTTCTCTCCGACTTGAACCATTTATAAAGGCACACTAACAAAAGGAGAGAAGGAGAGAGTATATATAGGCCAGCAGACAAAGACGAGAACAAGAGAGGAAGTGGAGGTAGTGGTAGTAGTGGAGTCAGTCAAATACCCAAGGCAGAAGAAAGAAAACCCGAAGGAGAAAGAGGAAAGAGGAAGAGGAAGAGGGAGAAGGGAAAAAAAGAATCAGGCTAAGTCACAGTTGTTCTGAAGGTTGCAACATTTTACAATGTAATGGGAAAGGAAGGCATCTACAGAGACAAAACCAGGACTAAGATTCATGCAAGGAAAGTTGTGTGTAAGGGAGTATTCAACAAGGCGGTGACTGTGAAAGTTAGAAGTAGGATAGATAATTTTAGTAGAAGATCAGTCAATAGGATGACTGTGATCTCTGACATGACAGAAAAAAACATTGTTGGTGTCGGCAAACCTAACAATACTATTGTGTCCCTTAAGTCTGTCAGAAATAGATCGAGCAGTTTCTCCAAAGTACTGAAGAGGACAGGAGGAACAAGAAATATTATGGACACGAGGAGCACCTATAGAGGTGTCTGCTCTAATTCTTGTTCCTCCTGTCCTCTTCAGTACGTCACCACCAATGAGTGGTGACGTGTACTTAGCTCAGTGGTGACGTGTACTTAGCTCTGTGAAGACCTGTTTGCGCACTCTCTACGAATTGAAGCAAGATGCCCTCCATCGAGCAACTTTACCAACAGCTTAAAGAAGAATTGAGGATGGCGAAGATGGAGATTCGGCGACTGACCGAGGAAAACAAGAAGATTCGTAGTAGTCCTCCTGTTTTGAGTCCTCAGGTCAAGAAAGGAAACTGGTCAGTGGCTGGACAGCAGGGAACGAAGTTGACGATCAAGAAGACGAATGGAAAGGTAGAAACGATGAAGAAGAAAGAGACTGCCGTGGAAACTGTTGTGGAAACATCTAATACATTCTCTGTGCTACCCGACGAATGTGAGTCGACTACTGGGAACGTCACGACCAACGACACCAAGGAAGGTAAGAATATTGTTGTTGTTGGGGATAGCCAAGTTAGGTATATGGATAGGGCATTCTGCTTGAAGGACAGGAGTAGGAGACAGAGAGTTTGCTTCCCTGGGGCTGGGGATGGAGGATAATGTTAGCGTCTGGTGACATCATGAGAGGTAATGGGAGCAATCCTATTTATCTGTCTCAGGCTGGAGGCAACGATTGGCAGATGTGGAGTGAAGAACTGATTAGCAGGTATAGAGTCAGCAATAGAAATTATTAGGTGGAAGGGTGGGGAACCCCTGTCTTATGTGGTATTTTGCCAAGGTGAGGAAGGTTGGAAATGAATGGTTGTCCAGGGCAATTGGTGTCCAATTGCTGGCTGGACAAATACGTAAGGAAACTGCAGTAATATTCAATGACAAACTGGGGACATCTTCTATGGCAGAAAATGACATGTATGCAGGGATGGGGTTCACTTATCTAGATCTGGGGGTGGGAGCACTGGCAAGCTGCAGTGAGGGAGCTGTCTAGGGCTTTTAAACTTAGGAATAGTTAGTGGTATGGTTTTGGCAGGAAAACAGAGTAGAAGTCACAGTGTAGTAATATTATTTGAGTTCTAGGGGAACTAGTAATATTCAGAACGAGGTAGATATCTGGAAATTAACCAGTGACATTGGGTGATAAGGGACAGTAAATAGGTTTAGTAGAAAAACAGAATGAGCAGGAAGGGTTAAAGAGAAGGAGAGTCTTCAATGTTTATTTGCTAATAGCTTGATAGTGCTAGGAATAAGATGACGAGTTGAGATTAGTTGCTAGTGCAGGTAACATTGATGTATTTGCCTTAACTGAGACGTGGTTTAATTCAAAACAGTCGAGACATGCCTGCAGTATGTCCACATTCAGGGTTTTAAATTGTTTCCTAGTAGATAGAAGTATCGCGGAAGCGGGGTGGGCGGTCGGGTGGTGGTGGCATTGTATGTCCGAGAGATAGCTTGAACTGTTGCATTAAAAAACGGGAATTAAGTCTGAAAGTAACACATACAGAGAGTCTGTTTGGATAGAATTTTTCAGAGGGGCATGAAAAAACTGATTTAGGAGTGGATCATAACCAGTCCCCAAAACTTAGATAGGGGACCAAGGGAGGACTACTAGGGGAGGAAATTGTTAACTGCCCACAAGGCACGATAATGTAGTAATTCTAGGAGGGACTCTTTAAAATTTTAGTCATATTGATTGGAATTTCTTGACTGGAGAATTTAGGATCATACGACTTCTTAGAAGTAGTTCAAGATTTTTTTGAAGCAGTTTGTGACAGAACCTACAAGGGGGGTAATATCCTCTTGACTTAGTTCTGTCAAAAAAATGAATCCCTTGTAATAATTAAGAAATTTCGAGGAACTGGGTGCTAGCGACCACAAATCTATTACATTTAGCCATTGAATGGGAAGTACGATAGTAGCGATAATCAGTTACAGTCCCAGATTTTCGTTAGCAGATTACGATGGGCTTAGGAACACTTATCATCTGTTGACTGGGTAACGAAGAGAGGTATCAATATGACAGTTTTCTGAAAACACTATGCATGTCGCTCAAAGAACGATTTATCCCATATAAAGAATTAGTTCAAATAGAAATGACCCAAAATGGATGAATAAGAGGCTCATATCTACTAGGGCATAAGAAAGGTATTTATAGGCGTATCAAAAGGGCGGTGAGGCGTCATCTTATGAATCGTATATTGACATTAAGAGGGACATTAGAAAGGGATACAGAAAAGCTAAAAGGGACTATGAAATTAAAGTTGCTAGGGATTCTAGAAAACTTAACCCAAAGAGTTTTTTCCAGGTTTATAGAATCAAATAAGTTAGGATAAGATAGGTCCCCTTAAAAGATACATACCTTATGGGCATCCTTACTGGACAAGAGATTGAAATGTGCTCGATTTTAAATAATTATTTTCTCTCAGTTTTTACACAGGGAAGACACTAACAATATTCCAGTATTAATTTTTATAGTGGACAGAAGAAGATAAATTATGTAACATCACAGTCATAGTGAAAGGGTTGTGAAGCAGATAGCACCGACTGAAGCAAAAATAAGTCGCCGGGTCCTGATGAGGTTTTTTCAAGGGTACTTAAGGAATGCAAAATGGTACTCTGTGAACAATTAACTTAATATTTTAATTTATCTCTTCAAACAGGTGCTTAGTCGTCTGATAGGTGGAAGATGGCTAATGTAGTTCCTTTTTTAAACAGGGGACAAGTCGTTACCTGTCAAATTACCACCCATAAGCCTGACCTCAATTGTAAGCAAACATTACTTAGAGTCAATTATAGCTGAGATTTATAAGAAGCCATCTCGAAAGCATAGCTTGATTAATGATATTCAGCATGGATTCACAAGAGGCCGGTCTTGTCCTAACTAATTTATTAACTTTCTACAGTAAAGCTTTTGGGCATGTTGACCACGAGATAAAGGAATTTGATATTATTTTACTTAGATTTTAGTAAGGCTTTTGATAGAGGTCCGCCCATAGACTGTTTAAAGAAACTGGAGCTCATGGCATTGGTGGGAAAAGTGCTCTCGTGGGGATCGAGTCATGGCTCACAGGACAGGAAGCAGAGAGTGTCCATAAATGGGGTTAAATCCGAGTGGGGATCTGTAAAAGTGGCATTCACAGGTTATCAGTCTTGGGCCCGTTGTTGTTTATATATATATCAATGATCTTGATGAGGGAATTACTTGTGATAAGAGCAAATTCGCCGATGACACAAAGATACGTAGGATAATTGATTCATTCGTAGTTGTTATGGAACTTCAGGAGATTTAAATAAACTCTATTTTTGGTCAGAAAAGTGGCAAGATTGCAGTTCAATGTAGATAAATGCAAGGTTTGAAGCTCGGGTGTGTCCATAACCCTAGTATGAAAATTTTCTCCCCCCCCAGGGTGATTACCTTTATGTACTTCAACAATACATGCTTACAAGTAAACTCATTGGGGACAACCATATTGTTTACCGTAGTCACCCCGGGTAGACATGTGAGAAAACTTAAACCACCCCTCCTGGTACGGCAGTGTTCCTTCGACCATCACAATCTTATTCCATATCTATCCGAGGACCGTATGGAATTGGGTTAGCACCCACAAGTAATCGGTGTACTAATTAATTTGTGGACTGTATAGATATATTAGGGTAGCTGAATGAAGGGGGGGGGGTAGGTTACACTTGGATATATCATCAAGGAAAAACACTTGTATCATATTCTCTCACTTACCAGATATTCTTGGTGCGTCAATTTGATGTAAGCTGCGGACACTCATAACCATCCAAATGTCTCAAATACCTAACGTGGCCAGTATCAGTCTGCTATACACTAGAAGGGTTAGACTTAAAATGTGGGTGATTGATTACATCCTTATTTCTTCCATTCATCATCTCCATTTCGTGTCCTGCTACACCGACTCACAGTTCTTATTTCCAGCAGGGACGAGGTATCCGTCGGTTTTGTCCCTGGCTTTAGAAGTCTGCATTCCATAATGCTTCAACTATCCTCGGTATCGAGAATCAAGCGTTCCTCGGAGCAGGGAGATCTATTTCACATCCAGCATTTCTTAATCTCAAATGTTATTATCACATGATTACATTACCCATTCACAAGCGATTTAAACGTCTCATTAATTTCTATACACATTAGAGGTCCACTTCCATTAAGATATGAGGCCGATGAAGCGAGGATATCTAAACACACGGGTATTTCCCATGACACACACCATGGCCGTGCACCAGTCACACTCCCAGGTCGAACTATTATTCACTATTTTACCACTTTTTACGGAGGTCCGAAAATCACGTTACCTTCGCTCTTCTCCGGAACAGTTACCGACACTTAATATTATGAAATGAGGTTATATTAATCCTTAGGCCGCGGTGAATGCCATTTCTGGTTCCATGCTTTCCCAGCCTCTCTCCACCACATTCAAAAACACTCCCGCCTCCCCATGGCCCGAGTCGACCCTATACCCCGCACCATGTCGCGCATGCGCCAAGGGAACTCTTGGCTCTATCCTATTGTCAATTTCATTTTTCGGACTCTCATATCGACACTATTTAAACACCTATTAGCAGCTATCAGCTTGGAAAATCAAAAATTTTCACACCTCTAGTATTATAAATTATATGATGGTTAGAACTTAGCATACAGATTGCAGAAAAGGACTTGGGGGTTATGGGTGAGCAGTGTGAAGATTATGGCCTTACCCTGCTGTGTTTAAAATTATAATTTTATTATGAAAACACCTTAGCTGATAAATGACAGCAAATCGTTCTACACAGCCGCCCCTGCAGGCGAGGTCTAGAAGCTGTCTCGAAACCATCAAACATTGGGCTTCAAGAAGAGATACAATTTGTAAGTATAAAATTACCCATGGGGGGTGTTCTGTCAGCATATTTCATTCATGATGGCTGACGAAAATACCTATCTTGTTTGGACTCAAGAAGTCCACACCCTTACTGCCGATTATAGGTTTGATTACAAACTACTTGTGAATCAAGAATTGTGCAATCCCCAGATCTACAAGAAATTCTGTAAACATACCTTGCTTCTGTGTAACGTGAGCTATGGTGTTCTCAACAACCTTCGACAGGTATCGGGGACTTGATAGAAGCTGAAGTGTCCTTGGATGTCCACGTCTTCCAATTGTCTAGGAAACGCACACTGGTACACTACGTTCAACAAGATTTGTCTTCTATTGTTCACAATTTTATGCACAGAGAAGCACGATCACACTTCTCTTATGTTTTTGTTTTTGAGACACTTTGGTTCACACTAACGGCACAGATCAGTGTTCTTTGCATAGTTTTCCTGGCATCAGTTGTCACTCTCCCTAGAGTCAAAGATAGTCTGGCGAGCCACACCGCCCAAGCTGTTGCTCCCTAATACACAAAAAAAAAAATGCTGACCTAGTACCTTGCATCTTGTCACCTCCTCGATGAAGCAAAGCAGAATGTTTGTTTCTTGCTGTCTTAAGCATAGACAACAATGTTACACTATCCTTACTATGGTAATAAAGCGGAAGCAGGATTTTTCCTTTAATTGTCCTGCTAAAGTAAGAATTTACTGTCTTTATAAAATTACAACTTTGCAACAACCACTGCAGGAGCGGAGGTCATTTGTCTATGTGCATAGCATCTGTGAAATACAATTACTCAATCTACGCAGGTAAACAGCACGCTGCCCCTTCTGAGAGGGCTTTGGCCCCTCAGGGCTGATGGAAAGAGGTTGATGGGGGCTTGAAGGAGGGCTGAATACCCCCTCTGGAGAAATTTCTCCACAACTGCGGGGGGCGGGCGGAGGTTCGCTGCAGGGTTGAATTATTCATCACTTCATTAATTTTAATTTTCTACTCCCTGCAAGAGCTTTTAAATCATCTGCCTGCACAAAATTCAATTTTAAACCAGGCAAATAATAGAGCCTACTAGACTGGAGAATACACTAGACATCATCTTCACTAACAATGATGATCTGATAAGAAATATCACCATATCAAAAACATATACTCAGATCACAACATAATGAGGTTAGTCATGTATGCGCGGACGCACCTGACCGACATAAGGAGGATTAGTCACGACTGGGAGCATTCACCCAAATTCCATTCATACCAAAAACATAAAGTGGGACCATGGTAACCAAGTCCTAAACCGATATAACTGGGAAGATATACTAAAAACACAGCCCCCAACTTATCCCTAGAACAGATTAACTGGGTAGCACTCGATTATCCCAAAAGGCTTTTTCCCTCTAAGAAAAAGGGGGAGTAGATGTAAAACAGAAAGGACAGGGGCTCCCTTTACAGGGACGGAAAAAAATAACAGAGCGGCTAAAAGAGTAAATTTATATTAAATCGTGGGGAGACACGGGTCAAGAAATAGAAAGCATCGAACTTAAGCAAAAGAATTTTTAGGAGTCAGGAATCGGGGGGAAGAACTAAAAGCCATAAATGAAATCGAAAAAAAACCCCAAAGTATTTTTTCTCCTATGCCAAATCAAAATCGAAAACAAGCCCAAGTTTGGCCCCTACTTAAACAAGAGGGGTCCTACACAGATACAAAAAGGAAATGAGTGAGCTATCAAGCCCCAAATAGACCTTTTTTTAGCAAGCCGCAAACCCAGATGAGGTCGAAGATAAAATTAATTTTTTATGAGAGAGCCAAAAAAATTTGATTAACCAAGCCTACCCGATGTTACCTGACGCCAAATGACTTCGAACAGGTGATAAATGACATGCCCGCACTCTGCCCCGGGGCCAGATCTGGAACTCTGTTTTCATCAAGAACTGCAAGAAGCCCCATCACGGCCTTTTCCATCCTAGGAAGGGGGAGCATGGACACGGGGGTCGTCCCCCATTCTAAAAAAAAAAGACATAGCCCCACTCCCCACAAAGGGGGCAGAAAAGCAACGCAAAGAACTACAGACCGTACACTAACACCCCAATCATAAAAATCTTTGAAAGGGCCCTAAGAAGCAAGTCACCAGCATCTAAAAACCCCATCTTTCCCAAAACCCAGGGCAACAGGGTTTAGAACAGGCCCGCTCCTGTCGGGCTCAACATTGGCCCCCTAGACAAGGTCCTAAATGCACTAGAAGACAAAAAGAATGCGTGTAATAATACAGACTTTGCAAAAGCCTTTGCAAGTGTGACCAGGCGTAAAAAACACACAAAAGCGTGCTAAAGGAATAACAGGAAAAGTCGGGCGATGGATTATAATTTCCCCACTAACAGAAACAGAGAGTAGCTCAACGGGGGTAAAGTCCGAGGGAGCTACGGTGAAAACTTGTTCCCCAAGGCAGAGTACTCGCTCCCATCTTGTTCCCCATCCTTTATCCGACTAGACAAAGGACCCACGCACCGTGTCTTTCCCTTTTAATGACACCCCCCAATCTGTGAAGGTCTTCCTTCAGACACTGCAAAGCTCCCCGGCAGACATCAACCAAATCTTTTAGTGGGCTGCAGAAAACAAAGAATTCAAATGAGAAATTTCATTACCAATAGGAAACAGAAAAGGGAAAATTTAAAACTTCCCAAAAGTACAAAAAAAATTCGGCCCAAAATAGAGCGAAACCCACTCAAAAACCCGGAGTGATCAGTCGGAGGATCTCACCTTCAAGGACCAAACATTGTACAAATTCGCATCTGCTAGAAAAAATTTGACAGGATGGATAATGAGAAACCTTCAAAACTAGGGGGGCCCCAAAGCCCATGAGGGACACCTTCAGGAACTTGTTTTTATTTTAGGCTGGAAATTGCTGCACACTAAAAAGCACCTTTAAAGGCAGGTGAAATTCCCCGCCTAGAAAATTTTAACCAAAGGGAACATTCACGGCCCCTATAACGGGGGATAAAAACCCTAAATTTTTGGGAAAGCGTTTGAGGTTCCTAAACTTTATTTTCCCGGGAAAATGCAGGGGGAAAAGATCCCATGATTTTAAACACCGGGAAAATCCTAGGGGGACTAGTACCGAACTTGCAACGAAAAATCCCCCACTACGAAACAAAAAAAAACTTGGCGAACGATGAAAACCATCCCCCCAATAAAAAGCGGGGGGTTGTCACAAAGAAACGTTAAGGGGCCCATAAAATAATTTGTCGGGGGGCCCAGACTTTTTTAAACTGCCTCCCACACACAAAAGGGGGGGTTTCCCAAAAAGACCCCTGGCAGTCTTCAAGCGGCACTGGCAAGCACTAAAGTCAGTTCCGGATCAGCCGGGCTGTGGCTCGTAGGGTTGGGTTTTTGCGTGCACCCCACCCGCAACACCCTGGTTGATCAGGCTCTGTTTCCCAAACCAGGGGGCCCTTGGTCCAGCCCGGGGCCGCGGGGCGTTGCCCCCGGGAAACTCTTTTCCGGGGTAAACCCCCAGGCCACCACTGCTGGCTTTTTTTTTTCTTTTACAGTTTTTGTCTGTGTGGTTTTTTTGGAGAATCACAAATTTTTAAAATTTTCAACATGTGTAATTCTATCGGCATAGTTTTTTTTATTGCCCAAATTATTCACTACACCTTTGCCCCCAAAACATCAATGTCCTGATGATTCCTTTTTGCATCAGGATATTTTTGGCCCAAAATTTTTTTCCAAGTGGCCATTGGGACCTCGGCCCAAATCATTTGTCGTAATCACTAGGGCCCAACCCAGGTTTTAAAGGGACTTAAAAATTTTTCAGGAAAACCAGCCCATAGAAGTTTTCCCCCAATGAGGTAAATTTAGTTTTTCTCCCCAAATTTTCTCCCAACATTCAATCACTTTATTTTTTTTTGGGTTTGGGGAATTTACGTTTTTGAGTTGCTCAGGTTCATAATAATTTGGGATCCTCTATGTTTTTTCTTTTTTCTTTCTTTGGGGGGAAAACGGGTTCGAGCCTTTTTCCAGGGAGTAAATAGAGGGATTTAAAACACTTTAAATTGCCCCAGATCTCGGAAACCCTAATTTAAAAGGTCTTTTTGTTGACTCTATTTTTATTTCAGTCACAATTTGTAGGGAAATTCCCCTTCAAAAGGTCGTTTCTTTGACGATAAGAGTTTTCCCTTTTAAAAAACGTTTTACAATGCCGATCATTCTTTAAAAAAACCCGCCGTGCCATGGAGTTTAGGGGGAATGTTCCCCAAAACGAAAATCTGCTTTGATTTCCACTGTTGAAACTTCGGGTTTTGATCAAAGATTTTTGTTTAAATTATAACACCCAGCAACAAATTTCGTTGCATTATCTGAAATCATAGCTGGGGAACATCCCTTTTCGGGCAAAAAAACCCCTTCTGAATAATTTGATAAAAGTTTAGCGGGACATGTCAGTGGCTACTTCTAGATGTACTGACTAGCCGTGAACAAGTGAAAAAAACAGATGAAACCCTTGAGGGAAAACTTTGTAAACTGTTTTTGGGGTTTTTAAAATTTTTTTGGGGGCCCCAGTGTAATCTAAAAACCTTTTCCCCCTAAAAAGGAGTGTTTGAAAAAACTTTTTTCAGGGGGTAGGGAGGTGGACGTGGAAAAGGGAAATACTCGCAATTTTCGTAGGGACGACAAGTAAAAACAGTCCTTTATTTTTTTTTTTTTTAAAATTTTCACCTTGGGTACCCCAAAAATTTGTCGTATATGCCCAAAGTGTGTAAAGCAAACCCCACCATGTAACCGTTAATGGGGGCTTTTTGCACAATCATTTTGTTGGGCCAAAATGATTTTTGGGGTTTCAATTTTGGGATGTATGGCTTTTTTCGGTATTTGAAGAATTATAATTTTTCCTCGAAAATTTTTTAAAACCCTTTTCTGAGTCGGGGAAAAGTCCTAAAAAATTAATCATGACAATTTTCCGGGGGGAAATTTATCTTGTGTTTCAGAAATTTATTTTCTGTGAGAAAACAATTTTTCTGTTTAGTTTCACCCAGTATTTAAGGGGTTTCAAAAATTTCATAATCGGGTTTTTATCCCTTTAATGAAAAAAAGACAAGAGCTGTAACTCTTAAGATTTTTTCCCCAAAAGATTTTAGTTTCCTTTAAAGGACTATTTCTGTTGTGTCTGCAATATTTACAAAACTTATTTTGCTGGGGTTAAGCAACGGTTTTTTCCCTGGCATAAGGGAAGGTTTTTTGTTTGGGGGCCCAGTTATTTTCACCCGGGGGGACCCCTTTGGGTTTTCCGTGGGGGGCCATAATTTTTTTAAATTCCACAAATTTCTTTGAGTGGGCCCAAACCCGGTGAAAAACATTTTCCGACGGGGATTCCCCTTGGGTTTTATGGGGACGGGGAGAAAGAGAATCTCTTTTTCCCATTTCTTTTTTTTAATTTTCTGCTACTTCTTTTTGGGGGTTTAAAGGACCAACTTACTCTTATTTTTTTCTTAAAAACCATTTGGGGGAACGCTTAAATTACCCACCCCCAGATCCCCGTTTTTTTTTTAAAATATGAAATGGTCAATTTACTTTGTGGAATAGACGGGCAAATTTTGTACCAAACAAGAGGGGGGGGTCATACCCAAAATTTTTGGATTGTTTGGCCCTTTTCAAGGGGTGCTCCCTGTTTGAATTTAAAAAAGTTTTATTTCCTTTCCCAGCTTTAATCATGAAGCATCAGCGCCAAACCCTTGGGTTTTTGACGCATCACGGGAAAACAAAGGTTAAATTTTGTCCCTTTGTTTCCCTCTTAAACCTATTTTTTCGGGGAAATTTTTAATTTATAAAGGGTTGCTTAAAACTCCTTTGAATTTTTCCCCATGCTTAAACTCATTTCAAGAGGAAACTCCCCCCCCCCATCCAATTTTGATTTTCCATGAATCTTGCATAAACATTTACCTTTTATGGAAATTTGTGAACGGACCTAGGGGGAATAAAAAACATTTTGAAACCTTGACAGTAAACAAGTTTATGAGTGTACTGAAATGTTTTATTTTTTCCCCCTTTTTGAGACTAAAAAACTGTTTTCCTTTGTGTTTTTCCAAAAAGTCCCGGCATATTGTTGAAATCAAAATTTCTTTTTCCCGGGGAAATCTTTTTTGATAAGTTCCCTAATTGCTTTAAATTAGAAACCCACACCCCTTAGAGGTTATTTGCTTCTTTTCATCTCCTTTTTTAGCTTCTCTGTATAAGGATTTCAAATCCTCCTCTTTTTTCCCCACAGTACCTTGAAGATTTTTCCACATAAAAAACTTTTCTTTAAGATTTCTTTGAAGGGACTTTCAAAAATTTTTTTTTAGAAAAAAAGGGGTTTTTTAGAGTGCCCTTTTAGCAAGAATGGAGAGGATGTTGCCACCAAATAATTTCTTTATTTTTAAAAAGATAAGTTTCCAAAAGGGGTTTTAGGATCAGTTAAATTTTTAGGCTACAAGGAATCGAGTATAATCTCTTTTTTTATTTCTTGAGTCCTACTTTAAGAAAGCTTTGGAAATATCCCGCCGTGTAGGCATTAAAACTTGTACAAACTTTTTTTGCACGTGGGGCTGCCCAAAAAATATAAAAACACGCAGGGAGTGGTTTCAGAATCTTTTTTGACTCCATGGTGCGGGAGAAATGAGCTTCGTCTTCAACTTTTTTATTTAAATTTTTTTATTTTTTTAAATTTAACCCAAATTTTAGCACACATACAGGGAAAAAAAAAAAATACAGGGTAAGACAGCCCCCAAAGCCACTTAACTATGGGATAGCCCCTTTCGGGCCCGGGTTAAAATTAACTGAAGATTAACAAAACAATGAAGAAAACAGTGATAAAACAAAATGTAAAAAAGATTTTCTATAAAGCACAATGAGTATTCAAAGACAGGTCATAAAGGTTGCATGCATTGTTGTACATTCATAGAAATGGGAATATTCTGTATGAAATTTTAAAAAAAAATAAAGTTTTGATTGGGTTTTTGGTTTAACATTTTGTTGATATAATTGTGAGGAAAAATTTTAAAATATACAATTTATAAGTTCGTTTTTTCAGTTTTTTATTTGGTTTTGGGGGGAGTAAGTGATCTTTGGGGGAAGGGGACTTGAATTTTAAACAAAGGGAGGTTTCTTTTAATTTTTTCAGGTTTTGAATTCCAAATTTTTTGGGCCTTTTTTTGGCAAATTTAGTTTTTTTCATAGCGCGAGATGGACATGAGGAACATCAAAAAGTGATCTTTGCCTTGTGTTATGGAAAGGGGTTCTGTTGAGGTTGGGAAGGGGGATGTTTTAGGGGAAAGGGAATATCAGAGTTTAAATGTTCTATTTATAAAAGGGGTTTCAGTTAAAAGTATGGATGTTTTTTTAAAGGGGTTTTGTATCTTCGACTATTTTCCCCAATGAATTTATTGTCCAACTGTTTTTTGTTTTGATATTATCATAGCAGTCAGTTGCTCTGATTCTTCCTGGGGCTCTTGTATTTGTGCTTTCATTTTTTCCCGAAAAGCAAGCGAAATTGGGTAGGCAGATGTGGGGATTTAAAATTTCCCCTTTGGGTTTCCTAAACCCCAAAAATGCCCTCTTTATATTTGGGCAGTCTCCAAATATTGGTTATAAGTCTGAGACTCTTGTGGGGTTTGGGTTTTTTTACATCAATAAAATTTTTGCATCCCAAAACCCACCAAATTATCAACTGGGGTTTAAATTCCCTTTTTTCCAGTAATGATAATTTTTGCTGTTTGGGAAAATGATCAGGGTTTTTCTGTAAATAGTTAAAATTTTTTTTCTGAATCAAAATAAACTTCTTTCCCCACTTTGAAGGGAATGGGACCCATATCATGTGGCCCCTTTGCTGTTTTTCAGAAAGTGAACATCATGTTTACTTTTCTATAATTTTTCACCAAAAAAAGTGATAATAACACTTCCAATGAATAAATTAATTGGAAATAATAGTGTCTGTCTGTATTCAGGGGAAAAGGGTAACTTGACCTTTGCTACTTTCAGTTTCTGCAAAGGGTTTTTTTTAATTTCCCTTGGGCTGCACAAACCTTTTGGCAAATAAACTACTACCACAGCTTCTAACCCGTCTTTTTCCTGTTTTCCCAGACCAAAAATGATTTGGCTATGTCTATGTCTGTTTTTCCGAAAATTTTGGAAAAAAAAAAAAAAAGCTATATCTAACTGTACTTTTTTCATAGGGGTTTTTTTAAATTTAGTTTTTTGCAACACTGTTCTTCTTATGAAGGGGCCTTTGTACCTTGGAAACAAAAAAATGTTTTGCACTTTTTTTTTTGGTGTAATTTATTAGATAACTAAAATCGAGCAATTTGGGGGAGCAGTTGCTTTAAACTTACTCTCACATTTAAGCTGTTGCTTGTTGACTTTCCGATTTGTGGGAAATTTTTGTTGTTCAGCAAAAGTTTTTGGGCATATTTCTGTATGGGTGCATTTCCCTTTTCATTTTAAAAAACTTTTTCGTGAGATTTTCCCCCCTTGTGTTCACCTAAACACTTGATGCACCTTTTTTAGTGATGAACACGTTTTTTAAAGTGCCTCCCCTTGATGTGATTGCTACAATTTCTGGGGCCCAGTGTGTTTTTATTACAAATTTCACATTTTGGGTACGTTTTTGTGTGACATTTGTTTACCCCATCTGTTTTTATTCAAAAGCTTGATAAACCTATATGGGATTTCCCCTTATGTGGTTTTGTGGAAGTAGGTATACTCTTTTTTTTACTGAGTTGGGAAAGGGTTTTTTATTTCCCCTGGGGTTTTGGATTTTTCATCTTGTCTCGTTGCTTGCAAAGCATGAAAACTATTGTTTTTAAACCCCTTGCTATTTTTTCCCCCAAGCAAAAAAGCGTTTTTGAACATAAAAATTTAAACGTTTCAATTTGTTTGTGGTGAAATTATCCCTGTACAATTCCACGATAAACCAATCACATTGTCTTAGGCCCTATTTAGGGACCTAAAAGATCGGGACTATTTCTAATGGACCTTTAATCTTGGAGAAGGGAAGTACAGTGTTTTCACTCTGAAGAGAAGTGTTAATGTTGCAGTTTTCAGAACTGTAGTGATTGCATGCCTCTGGCAAGACAGTGATGGAGTGAATTGAGGGAAAAAGGTTTTTGCTTTTCGGGTCACCCTGCCTTGTGGATGACGGCCAATGTGTTAATAAAAAAAAACATAATGTGGTTAGTAAAGAGTTCAATGTTGGATCAGTCTGCACTTTGTTCTTATATTGGGTGTTAAAGATATAAATGCAGAGTTTAAAATCCAAAATTGATAATTTTCCCATGTTTTTCATTGGCACGAGAATACCTGATTGGACTCAGCCCCCTGACGGCACTGTGATACCCATTAATAATATTATTACAGAGAAGTTTCAAATTATGTCAGTATTATCATTTATAATGTGTTCCAATATAATATTCAAGATATATGACAAAGTCCAATATATAAGCTCACTGTAGAATAAAGAATGGAGACTTATAAAGGAGGAAAGTTCTGAAGATGAACACATCACGAAAGTGTGAGTGTTTCCCTTGGGTGTGGCAGATGAGTTGCCAAAGTTGAAAGGGATTGACAGTCATAGTAAGTTGCAAGAAGGGTAGTTTTCGAAGGTCCCTAGGTTTCCATGGTTCCAATGCTGTTCATTTATATAGCAAGGGCTTTTAGATAAAAAGGATGTGTTAGTTCCCCTGATGAAAGGATGTTTCCCTTTAAATGTGTTATTCAACCTGTCAGAGTTTTATCACCATAGCAAATGCAGTTCCCCATATAAAAGTCATCTTGAGCAGTTCACCTATAGTCAAGGATGCTGTTAGTTCACCTATATCAGGATGCTGTTAGTTCACCTTAGTCAAGGATGCTGTTAGTTCACTATAGTCAAGGATGTGTTAGTTCACCTATAGTCAAGGATGCTATTAGTTCACCTTAGCAAGGATGCTGTTAGTTCACCTATAGTCAAGGATGCTGTTAGTTCACCTATAGTCAAGGATGCTATTAGTTCACCTATAGTCAAGGATGCTATTAGTTCACCTATAGTCAAGGACAGGGCCGGATTACCGCATAGACAAACTAGGCATTTGCCTAGGGCCCCGTGCATTTGGGGGCCCCGTGGTCCAAGGGGTTCAGGGGCTCATCCAAGACTGCGCACATGGTGCAAGTGCAAAGGGGTCCCTACCTAAAAAGTTCAAGTGTTTGGAGAGTAAAATTGATTTTTAAAAATTAATCAAACCAAAAATAAATAATGAAATAAAATAAAATAAAAATAAATGAACCTAACCATAGATGGCAACACTCAACACGCCTTTGTTTACATCAGAACAGCTGTGTTTTCCCGCTAATGGGTGAGTATGGGAGATTCCTCTCCAGTTTTCTGTAGTAATTACACGTTATCTAGACTTGTACTGTGACAAATTAACTGAAGTGTTGTTGATAGACATGATGTGTTTGGATAAATGTTTGTTTTCGCCTCTAAATGTTAAGGAGGTACCTGATAGGGTTATTGACCAGTAAAGACGCATGGACCAGTAAAGACGCATTTTTGGTAAAAATACTATAAAGAAAAACCTAAAAACGCAAACTGACTTCCGTTTGTAGGTTTTAAAAGCACTTTGTCCTGTCTTTTAAGTCTTTATCATTTCAATAACAGATCTCAATTGATTGATGTTCTACATCACTTCCGTCGCAAAAAGCTTAGTTTTCAAGTTGCGACGGGAAGTGATGTAGAACATTAATTAATTTACTACATATTTCCCCAGAAACACATAAGCCACATCAGAAAATCGTTGGTTGGGTGTAACTGAAAATTGTCCCTGCATTCTTTAATTCTCATGTCCTTATCTATGGTGGTAGGCCATATATCATGCAAAACATAATGATTAGTTTAGTTATGAAAATGGTAATATAAATACCATTGTGCATTGTTCTTGGACTCAGTATGATTTCTGTTTAAGTAAATTGGAGATCAAGGAGGATGAATTAGTAAAATATTCGTAGCCCAAATCACTAACCTAATCTATGGTAAAAGTTCTGTATATGACTCCTTTCTGGTAACGTTTTGAATTTTTAGATGCGCAGCCAGAGGAAAGGGGGCTACAAGGGCCATATCCCCCCAATTGACAGAAAAAAAAATTAATAATAATTAAAAAATTAATAATAATTGATAATGAAAAATTTGTATTTGCATGATTACAGACAGTGATACATCCTCATTATGGCATCTCGTGAACGTGATGTTGGACGTTCTTATGCGAGTGGGTCACAGAAAAGAAAGAAGAAAATTCAAGAAGAAGAACAGAAAAAGAAAGATGTAGGAAGCTGCAGAAAGATCACAGACATGCTCACGAAAACAGTTTCTGATGTTACCAGTACAGTTGAATCTGCAGATACGTCAGATCATACAGGAGTGCAGCAATCCCCGTTCAGCTTCCAGCAATCTGTAAGAAAGAAGCCCATGACTCTTGCCTGCAAGACTTGCCTTGGAACTGGCTGACAAGATGCCGAAAAATGCTTAAAAATAAAAGTCCTGAAGATAAAGACGTACAAACTATGCTATTTGCTCTTAAGTGTCTGTACACTGTAGTCAAAGCATAATAGTTTTACCATCTTATGAGCAAGAGATTGTAATAACTCACTACAATGGATACATTACAAATCTTTTCATGGAACATTGCTTCCATCAGGAAGCGGTTGCCCGACTTACATCATATTAGTGCAACCAAGAATATTGATGTCAACTGTTTGCAGGAATGTAGATTGAAAGATGGAGCACCTCCACCAAACTTGCCTGGATATGCAGCTTATAACCTAAGGTCAACCAACTGTTGTGTGATGTATGTCAGAAAGAACTTGCCACATTCACTCCTTTCCTTGCAGAGTCGAGTTAACATGCAGTATCATTGTGGCAAAGTATATGCAGGCGATTTTTCCATAAACATTTTTAATCTCTATGCCCCAGCGAACCAGCTTCGACCTGATGCTTTACCAGATCGCATCAATAGTGAACCTACCATCATTCTTGGAGATTTTAATGCCAGACATAAAAATATTGGTGGGTCTATAACAAACACCAATGAAACTAAATTAGTGAAATTGCTAAATGAGCATGATAATGTTCGAATTGTGGGCACTACTGAGCCTACTCTCATATATGGTGGCATACTAGATCT
>NC_069470.1:25844412-25877446 GCF_026875155.1 Cherax quadricarinatus
CCATTATTGTTATCATTGATCTCTAAGACTATCAAATCATATAAACTCAAGAAAGTAAAGAATTGTTTATATTCACAGGCACTTCTTAAATAAACTTTTTTCTGGATTTCATATTGGCAAAATCATCAATTATATTGAAAATCAATATTTCTTGTTAGATCAGACTCATGGTCAACAAGGCTAGGTTACACAATTTGTCTTGGCTCATTGTTGAACGGAGCTGGTTTTTCACTCTTTTCAAAACAGAAAATGAACGTTCTCCTTCACAGTTAGTAGCTGGAAGTGTTAGGTAAAGGCGATACACTATGTCAACATTATGGAAGGTTTCTGAGATACCTGCATTTCTTAAATGTTTCAAAGCAGCTGAGGGCGCACATTTTTCAGGTGGAGCTTTAATCTGATTCATATACCCAGAAAAATGAACTATTTCTTCAACAAATGTGTCCTGAACATCTGCTGAAAGGTGTTGTTGCAACTTTAATGCAGCTTCTCTCAATTCTGCATCTGGCATAGTAGTAATTTTGAACAGAAATCCAAACTTGTCATTGAAATTCTGGTAGATTTCTTTTCACCAATTCTGTAATCAGTGAATCTAGAATGACGAAGTATGTAGCTGTCTTACATTTCTGCCTTGGTAGCAACACAATTTCATTGTCTGGCTCTTCAAAATTGCGTTTCCTCTTCCTTGACCGCTGATGATCAGCCCGGTAACTGTAGTCTTTCACCAGCAGTTTAGCTTTCTCTTCAAACATTTCAAAAGCTTCATCATTGCGAAGTGAGCTTACAAATTCCACTAAGCCTGCATAGAGGTTAGCACAAGTAGCCATTTCAATTTCAATTTTCTGAAGTGTCTTGTTCGTGGCATTTAACCGTTCCAGTATACAGTCCCAAAGCACACAGAGTAAGGCCAATTCAAAATCTTCCAATTTTTATGCTAAGCTGGCTGCTTCGCTTCTTGTAGTTGCTGTCTGGTCTTCATCCTCTGCTATTTGGATCAAAGCAGAACGTATTTCAGCAAAGCTGTCTTTCAAAGCATGTGTTGCATCATGCTGCGCTGACCACCTTGTTGTTGATAATGATTTGATGACATCTCCATGAATGGTTGACTTGAGTATACTCCACCGATGCGTTGAAGCAGAGAAAAAATTAAAGAGTGCTTGTAAAAGTCCAAAAAATGAAACTGAGCGACCCCAACACCCCGCACACATGACCCAACAAGATTAAGAGAATTGCTGAGGGGGCACATATTCAGCAATGGGTTGTTTTTGCTTGATGGGGCTTGAAATCCATTATATTTACCCGACATGTTTTTTTCATTTGTACTTGGCCCGGAATCCATAATAAGGATCATTTCAAGCAGATATCCAATACTTTCACATTTTTTTTTCCATCATGGCCTGAAAGGGGAAATGAATTTTAAAAGCGCTCTACAGGTTTTACCCGGGAGTCACAAACGAACAATGAATGTAAATTTGATCTGATGTGAAATTCGGTGTTGAATTACACTTATTGCAAATTTTTTGCAGTTTTACACTCTTATGTTTTTGAACCTTCTTATCATCAGTTCAAAAAAATTCATTGCATTATGATACATGTAAGATACAGGCCTTTTCCCTGCATTCCCCCAAGGCGTGACAATGATTGCTAAGAAGGATTCAATTGGCTAACAGTTCTATGATCCCTGGGAAATTGCCATGTTTTCCAAACCAAAAACCTCTTTTTCCCAGGGAAAGCGTCTCTTAGAGCTAAGAATTTAAAACACAACAACTCTTTCTAAACTTTTCTCCAATAAGTGCGCTTTTTTCAGTTTGATTTTCCAAATGAAATCCAAAAAGCTTTTTTTTCTGTGCAGAAATACACGGTAAAATCCTCCTGTGAGTGGTGCTTTTTCATTTTCCCTCGAAAGTTTGGGAAATTTTTTCCCCAGTCATTAACCCCCTTGTGGAAGGTATTTTTTTTTGGAAAAAATAGCTTGCAGCTGAACAGTACACTTTTCCTAGCTTTAGAGTATCCACCATATCTTTTCACAGTTTCTAAATTTTAAGCTTCCTATAAAACATAGTGACTTTAAACAACGACGATTCCATCATCATAATCCTTGGTTTTCCCTAAAGTCATGTTCAAAATTTGACTAAAATTTTTCTGCAATGAAAGCATTACGAGAAAATTTGGGGATTACATTTGGCCATGGGGCGGGACCCTTTAAAGACAATCCTGTGGATAAAAACCCCTTGGACATTAGGGGAGACACAAAGAAGTAGATGTGGCCAGAATAATGGAGGGAGGGTTTCCCTGTATTAGTTTTTTAGTTTTTCCACCGAAGGGGGCTAGTTTATTGTGCACCCCATATCCATCTGTGGAGGTAGCGCGAGAGCATAGGGTACACAAAAGGTGGGAATAGGCCCCAAAGGTTAAACAGGAATCATATGGATTTATATCTACAAATCTATATTTTACTTTTCTGTTGCAAGCAAATTTTAAAAATTGCTTGTATACTGGGTATCTTATTTTCATTAATAAGAATCTTGACATGTAATAGGTTATTATACTGTCTGCCCTGTATTCCTCAATAAGGGGGAAAATTAAGCACAATGTTCAAGAAGTGCCCATAGCTGATCACATAATAACATTTAGTTTGATCTCATCTGTGCTTTCCCCAAAAAATCCCAAATATTTTAAACCCAAGCCAAAGGGCTGGCCACTACCATCAGCAGTATTTGTAACCAAACCCTAAGCCGGGCCACTAAAAACATCATCTTCTGTTCACTTTGCAAGTTGCTCCAAAACATACTTACTATTTTCAGTTATCATAGTGGGTTAAGATCTATCAGGTTCTAACTGCATTCCCTAAACAATATTTTCATTATTTACTTCTCTCCTAATATTTTTCCTAATGCTAGACACATTTAAAACCAAAGTTATATTTACATTCTCCTTCGGGTACTTTTTTTTTGGCAAACATATCAATTTTATCATGAAGAGTAATCCAATGTTGAGGGGACCATAAAATTTGTACTTAAATTTCCCTTTTTGTCCCTAATTTTTGAGTATCTACCCCGGGCTTCTCCAAAGCAGTTGTTGGAGTCATTTTGAGTCAAGGCCTTCAGGATGACTAGAAAGAATGAGATAGATCAAGCTCAGTGTCATGGGGTTAGCTTTGGCCTTTTGGTTTGCAAACAATTCATTTGCAGTTAGACGCCCATTTGTTAATTCTTATCCCTAACTCAACAAATTTATATTTTCTTAACTGGGGAGGTGGAAACAAGGCAATGCAGCCCTCCCCAAAAGACCCCTGTTTAGATCCATCAGTGTATATAATTTGATAACTTAAAATTTTACCAGCTAGGTGAAAAATTTTCTTTTTGGCGTTTTTTAACAAGAGATTTAAGGGAAAGGGATTACTAGCAAAACTTTTGGGGGGGTTTTTGGGGATGTGATTTTAAAAGAACACATTTTCCATGGGGGGTAAAATGCCTTGTTTCCCTCAGTGATACAGTTCATGCGGGTTTTATAAACTTAATGCAATTGCACGTTTTCACAATCCATTTAGATCTTGTTTTTACCTTAAAATTTGGGAAAATTTCACTTTGACTTGTCGGGTTCGTTTAAACACCCCAATCCGGTACAGTGTTAATTTCAACAATCCATCACTGATATAGAAATACCAAGCTCCTTCCCTCTGTTAAGAACTTTTGAGATCTGGACATCCAAAAAAATCCTGAAGCTTCATTTTCTTTAACTCCAAGGTGGGAGAGAACTTTGGCTAAATAAACATGGGGCGCATAATCAAAAACCAACATAGGCTATGTACATCTTTCTACGATTCTCCTTTAGCACCATAGTTGGATTGTAAGCCACAACACTTTGAAGCATTTTAGCTTTGCATTTCTTTTTTATTGTGTAAGTGGATTTGTTAAAGGGGACATCTACACCAAGAAAACTGTAAGTTTTAACGTAGTAATGATTTCACACTGCAAATAGATGGGTGGGGGAGTCGCTTGCTTGTTAATATCTTGTTTTAGGGGAAAATATTATGAGGGCCCAGTCTTACAAATTGCTTGAACTCATTAGAATGGTTTATCTTCTTATGCCCCGTTGTTGGAAAATGATATCATCACAAGCTTTTTAGCAAATTTTTTTAGGGAGGAGGGGGAGCATTTAGGAGAGCATTAATCAGAAAATTTAAAAAGCATGGGACTAAGAACTCCTCCCCGCGGGGTACCTAAAAACATTTCTTTAAAAAATCATTTTGAAGCCTTCGTAAAGGACAGAGGAAATCTGTTTGACAGGTATCCTATTAACCAGCAGAGTAAGCTACCACCAATATTCATTTTGGCTTCAGAAAACGGTTCGTTTTCCAAAATTTAAATGCAGATTTAGATAAGAAAAGTGGTAAAAAATAGAGAGGTGTGTGCAGTGGAAGTTGGGAAAAACAGTTCTGCACACTTTTACCTTTTTATGAACCCCTAGAGGTAGGGGAAAATTGTGTTGATTCTGTAGTACATCTGTTTAAACCCCTCATTTTCAAAATTTAAAAGACAATAGTTAAAGGGGAAACGGCCTAAATGTATCAGGCTGTTGGGGGTTGGGATAGGCACAAGAGACTATTGGTCCAGGAAATGGAAAGAACGCCCTCAAGTAACTGAGATTATAATCCAACAAAGGGTTTTCAGGCATGCTTAAGGGGTTTTGGAAATAAGGGTTTTACCCTCCCTCCGGAGCATTTTTATCGCCTTTGGTTAATGCAATTTCAATTCATACTCGTAAAGAGGCAACACTTCACAATATTTTGGCTCATAAAATTAATCATTTCAAAAAAATTTTTTCGAAGTACTCTCTAAATTTTTTTTAATATGAGATGGAAAGGTTTTCAGCCTGGATTTTGGACCAGTTTTATGATCTTTGCTTTTTAAAAGGGAAAGGGGTGAGCAAATGCCAGTCTTTTTTCCCGGTTTTTTATTTTATACCTTTCCAAACCAAAAATCAAAAGGGGTGGACCTATTTAATCCCCAAAAAAACTGTTTCCCCTTCCCGTTGCCTAAGTTCTTCCTTTCTATTCCTTGCATTTGTTAGTGCTCTTGGAACGTTCTGGGAGGTCTGGGGGTTTTACATTCACGGGATGCTTTACCAATCCCCTAGCTGCATGGTTAATTGCGTAGCTGTGGGTCATTATAGTATTTACATTTGGTTTTTTTTGTTATTATAGGGGGGGTCTTTGTTTCCTATTCCTGCCCCCTTATCTGTGAAACACTTCAATGTGGGAAATTTAAAAAATCATTAAAATTTTTTTTTTGCCAAGGGTCGTAATTCTTATCCATTGATCCAAGTGGTTAATAAGTTGTTCTGTGTTTTTTGTTTTTGAATAAATTTCCTCCTTTTGATTTTGCCCTTGATTGCTGGAGATGTGATCAATTGACAGTTTTTAGTCTTTGGGGAAATGAGAGATAGAAGATCATCAACTAGACAGGTCTGCACGTATTGATGTTTTTTAAAACCCAAGACAAGATCTTATGCCCCCATATATGGAAATAGGCTCCGTATGCCCACAATTTGAACATTTATGCTCATTTGCAATTTTTACTAATTTAGTTTCATTGGGTTTTTTATAGACCCCCCAATATTTTATGTCTGGCATTAAAATCTCCAAGAATGATGGTAGGTTTACTATTGATGCGACTGGTAAAGCATCAGGTCGAAGTGGTTTGGGGGCATAGAGATTAAAAATTTTTTGGAAAAAAACCCGCATACTTTTCACAATGATACTGCATGTTAACTCGACTCTGCAAGGAAAGGATGAATTGGGGAAGTTCTTTCTGACATACATACACAACATTGGTGACCTTTTGGTTATAAGCTGCATATCCCGGCAAGTTTGGTGGAGGTGCCCCATTTTCAATCTACATTCCTGAAACGTTTACATCAATATTTGGTTGACCCAATATGAGTAAGCGGCAACCCGCTTCCTGAAGGAAGCAATGTTCCATGAAAAATTTGTAATGTATCCATTTTTGGGGAGTTATTACAATTCTTGCTCATAAGATGGTAAAACTATTATGCTTTGACACAGTGTACAGCATTAAGAGCAAATGCATAGTTTTTTTACGTCTTTTTCTTCAGGACTTTTATTTTTAAGCATTTTTCGGCATATTGGCAGCCAGTTCCAAGGCAAGTCTTGCAGGCAAGAGTCATGGGCTTCTTTCTTACAGATTGCTGGAAGCTGAACGGGGATTGCTGCACTCCTGTATGATCTGACGTATCTGCAGATTCAACTGTACTGGTAACATCAGAAACTGTTTTCGTGAGCATGTCTGTGATCTTTCTGCAGCTTCCTACATCTTTCTTTTTCTGTTCTTCTTCTTGAATTTTCTTCTTTCTTTTCTGTGACCCACTCGCATAAGAACGTCCAACATCACGTTCACGAGATGCCATAATGAGGATGTATCACTGTCTGTAATCATGCAAATACAAATTTTTCATTATCAATTATTATTAATTTTTTAATTATTATTAATTTTTTTCTGTCAATTGGGGGATATGGCCCTTGTAGCCCCCTTTCCTCTGGCTGCGCATCTAAAAATTCAAAACGTTACCAGAAAGGAGTCATATACAGAACTTTACCATAGATTAGGTTAGTGATTTGGGCTACGAATATTTTACTAATTCATCCTCCTTGATCTCCAATTTACTTAAACAGAAATCATACTGAGTCCAAGAACAATGCACAATGGTATTTATATTACCATTTTCATAACTAAACTAATCATTATGTTTTGCATGATATATGGCCTACCACCATAGATAAGGACATGAGAATTAAAGAATGCAGGGACAATTTTCAGTTTCACCCAACCAACTATTTTCTGATGTGGCTTATGTGTTTCTGGGGAAATATGTAGTAAATTAATTGATGTTCTACATCACTTCCGTCGCAACTTGAAAACTAAGCATTTGCGACGGAAGTGATGTAGAACATCAATCAATTGAGATCTGTTATTGAAATGATAAAGACTTAAAGACAGGACAAAGTGCTTTTAAAACCTACAAACGGAAGTCAGTTTAGCGTTTATTAGGTTTTTCTGTATAGTATTTTACCAAAAATGCGTCTTTAACTGGATCCATGCGTCTTACTGTGTCAAGTAACCCTATCAGGTACCATCCTTAACATTTAGAGGCGAAACAAACATTTATCATACACATCAATGTCTATCAACTAACACTTCAGTTATAGTTGTCACAGTAAAGTCTTGATATACGTGAATTACTACAGAAAATTGGAAGGAATCTCCCATACTCACCCTTAGCGGAAAAACACTGACTATTATGAAGTAAACAAAGGCGTTGTTGAGTGTTAGCCATCTATGGTATAGGTATATATTTTGATCTTATTTATTTAATATATATTATCTTTGATTAATTTTGTAAAAAATCCAATTATATAGTCTCCAAACACTTGAACTTTATAGGTAGGGACCCTATGCACTTGCACTATGTGCTCAGTCTTGATATGGAACCTGAACCCCTTGGACACTGGGCCCCCAAATGAGCGGGGCCCTAGGCAAATGCCTAGTTTGCCTATGCGGTAATATGGCCCTGTCCTTGACTATAGGTGAACTAATAGCATCCTTGACTATAGGTGAACTAATAGCATCCTTGACTATAGGTGAACTAATAGCATCCTTGACTATAGGTGAACTAACAGCATCCTTGTCTCAAGGTGAACTGCTCAAGTATTACGCACTTTGTATATCCTGTGAACTGCATTTCTATGTTGTGTATGCACTCAGAGCAGCTGTGAATACACAGTTTAAAGAATACTTTTCTCAGTGTATATACGCTTTTTTTTCTACAGCCACAGCAATATACTGGTAACAGTTGGAAGCCATGGAAACCTGGAGGGACCTTCACTCCCCTTCTTGCAACTTACTTGACTGTCAATCTTGCAACTTTGGCAACTCTCTGCCTCACACACCAACAAACACCTCAAACTTTCGTGATGTGTTCATCTTCAGAATTTTCCTCCTTTATAAGTCGCCATTCTTTTATTCTATAGTGAGTTATATGATGGTACTTTGTCAATAATATCTTGAATATATATAGAACACATTATAAATGATAATACTGAGCATATATTTGAAACTTCTCTGTAATAATATTATTAATGGGTATCACAGTTGCCGTCAGGGGGCTGGAGTCCAATCAGGTATTCTCGTGCAAATGAAATACATGGGAAAATTGATCAATTTTGGATTTTTAAACTCTGTCATTATTTCTTTAACACAATATGAAGAACAGAAGTGCCAGAACATGATCCAACATTGAACTCTCACTACCACAGTTATGTTGTTTTTATTAACACATTGGCCGTCTCCCACCAAGGCAGTGGTGGCCCGAAAAGCAAAAACTTTCATCATTCACATTCCATCACTGTCTTGCCAGAGGCTGCCTACACTACAGTTATAAAACTGCAACATTAACCTCTCCTTCAGAGTGCAAATACTGTACTTCCCATCTCCAAGACTTAAGGATCACATTAACATAGTCTCAGATCTTCTAGGTGCTAAATATACCTAAGACAATGTGATTGGTTTATTCAGTGTATTTACAGGATAAGTTATCACCACAAATCATATTGAAACGATTAAATATTATGGTATCAATAAACGCTATTTCGCTGTGAAGAAAATAGCAATGGTTTAAGAAACAATAGTTTCATGCATGCAATCAACGAGAGTTAGTTTACTATGTTTTATTATGCACGCCCCAAAATAAACTCCATCCTGTGGTCGGTAGTCAAAAGATTACAGAGGTACATAATGGTCCAGGTACTGGGCCCCAAAGTTTTGATAGCTGAGCAAGTACAGAGGTAATGAATTCACAATTTAACAAAGGTAATGAACTCACAATTTACAAAGGTAATGAACTCCAGGTAGGTCTAGTCACAATCATTACAAGTTACAAAGTAATTACAGATAACAGAGGTACACAATGGTCCAGGACCGGGCTTCCAAAGTTTTGATGGCTGAACAGGTACAAGTATGAACCACAAGATACAAAGCAACGAGACAAGAAGAAAAAGCAACAAAACCAGTGGATTAACAACCTTCACTCGGTATGAAAAGAGTATACGCTATCTTCCCACTAAACACATAAGGGAAATCCCAATATAAGCATTTATTCAAGCTGTGAATACAACAGACAGTAACAAACTGTCACATAAACGAAGCTCCAAAATGTGTACTTTGTATGAACACAATGGGGCACAGTATGTAGTCAATCACATCAATGGAGGGGCACGTAAAAAAACCCAACGTGTTCATGCATCTGAAAAGAAGCATCAAGTGTTTAGTGAACACAAGGGAGGTAAATGCTCCACATGAAGAAGTGTTTTAAATGCAAGGGTATCAACATACAGCATATGCCCAAATACTTTTGCTGAACAACAGAAGACTTCACAGAAACAGGAATCAACAAGCAACAAGCATTAAATTTAGAGATAATTTAAAGCAACTGCTCTCCCGATAGGCTCGAGTTTGAGTTTATCTAATAAATTACAAACAAAACCAATGTCTAACATTATTTGATCAAGGCTCACAAAGGTCCTCATAAGAAAACAGTGTTGCAGAAACTGAATAAACACCAACCCATGATGCCAAGTACAGTTAGATAAGCTGGTTTTTTTCCACAATTCCTTTGGTAAACAGATATATTGATATAGCCGAATCACTGTTGGTCTAGGAAACAGGAAAAAAGACATTAGAAGCTGTGGTAGTAGATTATTTGCCTAAATCTGTTGCAGATCCAGGGATCAAAAGGAAACAGTTGCAGCACTTGAAAGCCACTAAGGTCAAGTTAGCCTGTCCTGACATACAACGGACACTATTAGTCCAATTATTTTATTCATTGAAGTGATTATTATCACTGTTTTGTGCATAAAATATAGTAAAGTAAACTATTGATGTTTACTTTCTCCTGCTAACAGCAGAGGCCACATGATATGTGGTCCCATTCCCTCTCAAAGTGGAAAGAACTGATATTGGTTCAGTGGAAAATGTACAGTTACAAGAATAACCGCTGATCATACCAACGAGCAAAAATTACATTACTTGAAGAAATGAATGAACTTCCAGTTTGATAAGAAGGTTGTGGGAATTGGATGCAAAAGTTATTGATGTAAATAAACCAAGCCCACTAAGAGTCTCCAACCTTATTCCCTGGAACGCAGGAGGGAGAGATACATGAATATATATCACCTGGAAAATCCTAGAGGACTATACCGAACCTTTGCACACGACAACCACTTACTACGAAGAGCAAAAGACATGGCAGACGATGCACTATCCCCCAATGAAAAGCAGGGGTGTCACTAGCATGGAGGTGGTTAGAGACCATAAAAAAGTGTCAGGGGCCCGAGACTGTTCCAACTGCCTCCTCAGCCACATAAGGGGATTACCAACAGACCCCTGGCAGTCTTCAAGCTGGCACGGGACAAGCACCTAAAGGCAGTTCCTGACAGCCGGGCTGTGGCTCGTACGTGGTTTGCGTGCAGCCAGCAGCAACAGCCTGGTTGATCAGCTCTGATCCTCCGAGGAGGCCTGTCACGAAGACCGGGCCGCGGGGCGTTGAAACCCCTGAGCCGCCCCCTTTTCCTCTCCATGTAAACTCTCAGGATAAAGAGGACGAGTATTGGGTTTAGGTAACCATGGAGAATTAAATCCACCACATCGCAACAATTATTCGCATGGCTTTTGGGCAAATGAAGCACAAATACATGAGCTCAGGAAGAATCCAAGCTAACTGACTGTCTATGATAATATCATACAAGAACAGTTGGACAATAAATTCATTGAAAAAAGTCGAAGATAAAGTTGAAGACAGAAGCTCATTATCTCCCGCACCAGGAGTCAGAAAAGATTCTGAACCACTCCACTGCGTGTTGTATAAATTGCAGCGTCACCGTTCAAATAAAGATGTAGCAAGTCTTAATTCCTACACGGCTGATATATCCAAAGCTTTCTAAGAGTAGGAACTACAAGAAAATAGAAGAGATTATACTCGATTCTTGTGGCCTAAAATCCACATGATACTCAAATTCCCTTGGAAAATTATCATTCAAATCATAATATTTGTGGCAACATCCTCTCCATTCTTGCTAAAGCTACTCAAAATACACATCTGACGATTTGAAATCCCTTCAAAGAAATCTTGAAGAAGAAGTTTCTATGTTGGACAAATCTCAAGTACTGTGAATAAAGAGGGAGATATGAAATCCTTATACAGGAGAAGGCTAAACAAGGAGATAAAGAACAAATATGCCTCTACTGACCTGTGGAAACAAATTCAAAAGCAATTAAGGAACTTATCAAAGAAGATTTCCCTGAAACGAAATTCTGATTGCAACATATCTGGGACTTAATTGGAACACACAGGAAAACACTTGGGAGTCACAAAAGGATAAACAATAATCATGCAGTACACTCACAAAACGTAGTTTACTGTCAAGAGGTATGCACAATGTTTGATCACTCTAGGACTCGTCTCATCTCAACCTATACCCCCAAATAAAAAAAGGGGTAAAAAATGGCTTATGCAAGTGCATGAAACGCAAAATTGGGTAGGGGGAGAGAACTTGCTCTAGAAATGAGTCCAAGCAGGATGAAAAATGCCAAGGAGTTAAACATCATCAAATTAAATTTCCAACAAATAGTCAAGAGGGAAACAAGTAGCACATTACTTGTGTTCTGCTTTGATTGTGGTCGTGCACCCAGAGTTAGGCGCTTGTAGCTTACAATGAGTATCTGAAGGAAGTAAACTAATATACTTCAAAGCAGGGTAGCACCTTAAGTCAGACAGTACCACAATTGATATACAACACTCCATGTAGTTACAAGAATTAGCTGTCTATCTCAACAAATGTACTTGATCATTTCAGACTATTGAAAAAAAAAAAAAAACGTGATCTGGAGTATAATGAAGCAGTTCTCCATGGTTAAGAAATAATAAGAGTAAGTGGTCTATTGAATCAGAACAGAGAGTAGAAGAAGTAAAAGAGATGCAGAGAGATTATCTTCCTCAACACGTCTCTACCCAAGAGAATCCAGCTGACATGTTGTCACATGGTGTCCCACTCAAGAAATTGTGGATAATAAATTATGGCCCCCCCCCCCACCCCTTCCACGGACCGAACTGGTCTCGACTGATGAAATACAGGCCTCAGCAAAAAGCTCACATTATGCAAAGAAACAGTCCTGCTTGAACACAGCAGAAATGAAAGAAAAACGTCTGCTTGAACACAGCATAAAAAAAAGAAACAGTCTGCTTGAACACAGCAGAAATAAGTTATGTAAATACTGGCAGACACCACAGAATAGTCATTAATGGATCTAAATACCATCTTATGTAAACCCTTAAGAGTTACAGCCATCTAGACTTTAAATTCATAAAGAAAAAAACCTATTATGAATATCTTAGAATCCCATTAAATACTGGGTGACAACTAAAACAGAAAGATGGTTTTCTCTACAGAAGTATAAATTTCTAGAAACAACAAGATAAATCCGTCAAAGAAACTTGTCATGATTAATTCTTTAGGACTTTATCTCGACTCGTCAGAAAAGATATAAAGATGTCGAGGAAGAATTCATAATTCTTCACTACCTTAAAGAAGCCTACATCCAATAATTGATCCCCAAGAATCCTTGGCCTAACAAAACTGATTGTTCAAAACGCCCACAGTAACGTGTTCCATGGTAGGTGTAGCTGACACCTTTGTATATACTACATCTTACTGGATACCACAAGGCGACAAAGTGTAAAAAAAACAAATGAAGGACCTGTATTACTTGTCGTCACACTACATATGCGAGTATGTCATATCCAGTCCCACCTCCAATCCCTCTAAAGAGTTTGTCCATATCACTCCTTTGAGGTGACAAGTGTAATTACACTGGACCTCAATATTTTAACAAAAAACAGTTGACAAATGTTCCGCATCAAGTGTACATCCTGTTTGTTCACTTGTGCTAATGGTGCCTACGACTAGAGAAGTACATCTAGAAGTAGCCACTTGACATATTCTGCTGAAACCATATCAAATATTCAGAATGTTTGCAGCAGAAGGACATGTCCCAGACTGATGATTACAGATAATGCAACGAACTTGTTGCTGTGCTGCTGTATGAGCAGAGATCTTTGATCAACCAGAAGTACAACAGATGCTGAATCAACACAGTTGTCGTTGGAGACACATTCCCCTCCTAAATCTCCATGCACGGCAACGGATTTATGATAGAATGATCGCATTGTATAACGTTGTTTAAGGAAGAACCTTCATACGTCAAAAGATTCGACTTAGAAGAATTACCGTACAGTTGTGAGAAATAGAAAATAGAGTCAACAACTAGACCTCTAACTTTATGTTACCAGATGATCTGGACAATTTAGAAGTGTTTAAGTCCATCTCATATACTCCATTGCAGATGGCTCCGAACCTGTTGCCTTCCCTCCCTGAATGATAAGAAATCATAGAGGATCCTACTTATTTCGAACCTGAGCCACTCAGACATAAAATCAAACACCTAATAAATGATTGAAATGTTGGGAGAAAATTTGCGAGAAGACTATCTCCACGCTCATTGAGAGAACACTATCTATTGAGCTGTGTTCCTGAAAATCATAAGGTCCCTTAAGAACCTGGTGACATATTGATTATTAACAATGATGTTCCGAGGTCCCATGGCCACTTGGAAAAATTGTGGGCAAATATCCTGGCTGCAAATGAATCATCAGGACAGTTGATGTTTTAAGCAAAGTTGTAGTGAAGTAAGCGGACAAATATAATAAACTAGAGCCGTTAGAATTACACAGTGTAGAAAATAAAATTAGTGATTCTCACAGAAACCACAGACAGCTAAAGCTGTTCGAGAAAAAACAAGGGACATCAGTGGTGGGGCGGGGGGGGGTGGTAAAAAACAAATTAATATTAAAGTGATGAATATTCCCCTGCGTGAACCCTCTGCCACCTCCAGTGTGAAGAAATTTTTCTCAGGAAGGGGGTATCACCCCCTTCAGTCTTCAGCCCCTGAGGGCCCAGCCCTCACAGAATGGGCAAGCATCTTGTTTACTGCTACAGCGAGTAATTGATCCCAATGCAGTACCAGTAGCGACGTGGCTCGACCTCCTTGTGGTCCAGTGTGCAGTGTAGTTTAATAAAAACAGTCCATCTCTAACCTTAGCAGGACAATTAAGGAAAATCCTGCTCCCACTTTATTACCATGGTAAAAGATATGTACATTGTTGACTATGCTTAAGACTAGCAGATTCAAGCATGACAGTTTTGCTTCATGGAGGAAGTGGCAATGAAGCAAAAAAGTACTAGGTCAGCTTTTTTTTCTTTATGTTGCTGTATAGTGTAGACTTAGAACAGGCAGTGATGGTTTAGGAGGATTGTGGCAACTTCAGATTCCCTTTTGACTCTACTGAATCACATTGATGCCAGGAGTAACCACAAAGAACACTGAAGCCATGCATTAGTGTGAACAAAGTGACTAACACAACACAATAAACACTTAAGATAAGTGTGAATCAAGCTCTTCATTGATAAGCTAGTGAACATAAAGATAAATCTTGTGTAACTAGTGTACCATGTGCATTCCTAGACGTATGAAGACGTGGACATCCTAGACACTCAGCCTTCTATCAAGTCACCGAAACTGTCGAATGGTGTGAAGAACACCATACTCACACTACAAGAGCAAGGTAGGTTACGATCTCTTTGAAGTAACAGGGACTGCGCTTAGTCTCTTGAGTTGCAATGAGTATGAAACAGCGCTATAGTCGGCAGTGAGAGGTATGGACTTTTGAGTCCACACAATAAGTTTGTCAGCCATTCAGTGAATGAAATATGCTTACATAACACCCCCTCAGGGTAAATTTAATTGTTTACATAATGTGATCTATTCAGCCCTTGAGAGATGATCATACAACAATTCAAGACCTCGTCTGCAGGGGGTGGCTGTGTAGATATTTTGCTGTCTTCTATCAGCTAAGTATCTCTATATTAACTATATCTTGAACTTGGTCAGCCCATTCTCAACAAATTGAGGGATATTTTTTGCAGTTAAATATTGAGTATTTGAGTGTTTAGTCTATAAGTGATTAAGTGGCTTTTGAGAAGTCTTAAATTGATTTCATGACTGGGTTACTTTTGTAGTATTTTCTGAAATGAATTCTAAATTTTGGGGCCTACTTTATTGCAGAGATTTTACACAGCATGATATGACATGGGGTACATCAAAAAGAGATCTGTGGTCTTTTTTGGTCCTGTGACCTGATACGGTTTGTGAGGAGGAAGTCTTGAGTAGAGGGTTTATTTTGCGTGTATTATTCTGAGTGTATGTAGTAGCACTATAAATAAATTTATGGTGAAGCAGATTTATACATGAATATTGGTGGAGTATGCTGTCATGAGTGGAATTTGTTATCATTCTGACTGCATCCTTTTAATTATTTAATTTTTTAAATTACCTATTTAAAAATTACTGGTTATTAGTGGTCTTAAGGTGATTTATGTTGTTGATCCCCATTGCACAAATTCCATATGTGAATAAGGGTAGATGACGAATGATACAGTGCTAGTAGTCTGATTGTGGAACATAGTACCATATCTTTTGTTAGTATTGCCTACTGTTCTCAAGATTTTCTTGAAATTTTATTTGTTTTGGTGTCTGCAGTTAGAGGCTGCTAGTCAGTGTGCATTCCTAGGAAATATGTCCCTCTATTAGTCTTGTGATGAGTTAATACCTTTAGAGTTAAGTGGAACATTTACAGCTCTGTTTTTTCCAAACTGAATGAAATAGGTTTTGTCAGTATTTAGGTAAGTTTTATTAGTCATCATCCAGTTAAATAATTTCTTCAATTCGGCAGAGACATTGTTGTGACTATGACTGGGTTTGGTTCTAGAGAAGACATATGTAGTGGTCCATCTTGTAAATAACATGGTTTGATAGCTAGTGAAGCATTCTATAGGTCATTGATGTAGATAAGAAAGGGGAGGGTCCAAGGACACTTCCCTGTGGGGCACCTACTGTGATTGGTTGAATGCAAGAGTTGGAAACATTTTGTGTACACTTTTGGGTTTTTGTAACTAAGGGATGACTTTAGAATATTGGGAGGGAGTGGCCTCTTTTACCATAGTGCATTAATTTAATGTCAATATTCATGGCGACTGTATCAAAAACTTTACATAATCAATGAAAATTTCCAGCAGGACTTTTCTTTCTTTTCGAGAGCTGTATATATTAGTTCTAGCATGTGTATAATAGAAATCATTTTGTGCTTTTATTATTCCTGAATCCAAACTGACAGGGGTTTAGTATGTTGTGTTGAGAGGTAGAAATAGTTTCTGTCTATAAATTTAATCTTTCAAAGATTTTAGAGAGCAGTGGTAAGTTAGATATTGGTCTATAGCTATTCATGTCCACTTGGTCACCTTTGTGGATCGGGGTGACCCTCGCTATTTTGAGAATTCCTGGGAAAGTGGAGGATTCAATGGATTTGTTAAAGAGTGTTGCAATAATTGGTGACAGTACTTGAGAAGCTTTTTGTACATAAAAGTAGGAAGTTGTTTATGTCTCCTGTCTTGTTTTTAAGGGTGTTGATGAAGAGCAAATTTCTGTTGGTTGGTTGAAGCTAGAATAGTGTATTCGGTAGGTGTCTATAGGAATCTGATGGATGGGTGTTTGAGCTAGGGATTTTGCTCGCTAGGTTTCTTCCTATGGTGGAGAAGAAAACATTGAGTCTGTTTGCTATTTTAATTGAGGAAGTAGGGGTTTGTCCCGATTTTGTTAATTTGTTGTTTTTGTTTTTGGGTATCTTTTTAGTTCCTAGAATTTCAGAAAAGGATTTTCCAGGTCTTTTTCATGTCACCTGTTATATTATGTAATCTGTTTTCATAATACAATTTTTTAGACCGTCTTATCAGACTGGTAAGGGTTGACGAGTAACATTTAGAACTGGTTTTTAGCTATTTGACCCATTCTGTACTCTTTTCCATATTGGTGCTTTGTGTTAATGGATTTAAGGATGCTGGGTGTTATCCAAGGACTCTTCAGTCACTTAGCTGTAATCAACTCTAAGGCTTATTTATCTTAGCTGTAATCAACTCTAAGGCTTATTTATCTATCAAAATTCATCTAATATGACATAATAAACAATATTAATAGCATAGAAACATGACATATTCTAGATGAATAAAATATGTCATCAAGTATGTTACGAGCATTATGTTGTTGTTGTTGGATGTATAAGGGCCACTGAGACATAAGTCTTACATAGTGGTGGTGGAGGTGGTAGAGACTAGAGATGGCAGTGTTCAGTCACCCTATATAACTTCAACAACATTGGAGGAGTTAGGTTCCTGCTGTCCTTTTTCTATGGATTAATCACTCAACTTACTTGCTACACTGTTAATGCTACTCTTTATTGCTGGCTGGCACTTTAGCCTTTATCAACTCATGCTGCTTTAGTATCATACATATCGTAAAATCACTGAAGGCGGCACATTCTCCCTTCTCTCTTCCCCTCCATTGATACTCTCTACGAGTTCTTTTTTTTAATTCTATAGTTTTTTTCTCACCTTCTTTCCAAAGGCTGGCACGGGTACAATTTTTTAGGGTAATTAGACAATGTGCAACTCGGGGTACTTTAAAGATACCCAAGAGTTGCACTGTGTCAAATTTTAATAAACATGTCGGTTCCTAACCATTCATCTAAAAAAATTTTTCAATGTTTTTGTGGAAAATTTTTTAATTTTCCGAAACTATAGCCCCCTAATAGGTTTTTATTTGCCGATATAGTAAAAATGTTTTTGAAAAAATAGAACCAAATTTCCCCTTTACGCATGCGCGGAGTGCGGAGGGAGGGGGCGGTTTTTTTGGGAAGGGTGCAGAGGAAGCGGGGAAGCATGGAACCACAAATTGACATTCACGGCGGCTAAGGATTAATTAGGCCTCTTTTCGAATGGGAAATGTCGTAACTGTTCCTAGTGGAGAGTGAGGGAACGTGTTTGGGGGACCTCGGTAAAAAGGGGTTTAAAAGAGTGAAAAAGGGGTAGACCAGGTGACACGCCGTCAGGGACTGTGTCCCGGGGAAAATTCCCCTTTGGGTTTAAAAATCATCACCATCGGTCTCAATTTTAATGGGTGATCCTGATTTATAAAAATTTAAATGAGCCATTAATCGTCTTTTAATTGTAAGAAATTAATGAAAAAAAGCTAGTTAAGAGAAGCGTGAAGTGAAATAAGTTTTGCTCCGAGTAAACACGTTAACCCGTTTTTTTCCCGAGACAGGAAATGAAGCCCTTTTGGGTCACACCTTTTAAAGGGAAAAAACCAAAGGGAAATCCCTCGCCCCGGGCTGGAAAGGCCCGTTCGGTGTACGGGACATCGAAATGAGATGGTGAATGGAGGAAATAAGGAGTATAAATCACCCACAGTTAAGTAACCCTTCTAGTTAAACAGACTTATGCTGGCCAGCTTTTTATTTTGAAATTAGTAGAAAGGGAGTGACCCAGCTACATCAAGTGCCCACCAAGAAATCTTAAGTGGGGGGATTTGTACAAATGTTTTCCTTGAGGGATGTTCCAGGTGTACCTCCCCCCCCCCCCCCCTTCATTCACAAACTAAAACATCTATACATCCACAATTAATTAGTAGCACACTTGTGGGGTATCCAATCCATCGGGCTCGGAAGAATGGATAAGATTGTGAGTCGGGGGGACCACTGCCGCGACCAGGGTGGTTAATTTTTCTCACATGTCTACACGGGGTACTCTAAAAAATATGATTGTCCCCCAATGAGTTTAGGGGTATGATATAATGTTGGGGCAACAAGTAAACACCCAAGAAAATTTTCCATATCTCCCCTTTGGGCCCTTTCGAAAACCGGGATGCAATCATAAAAAAAAAAAAAAAAAAAAATTAAATTAAATTTAAATTACTTAATAATTAAGGACTGTTGAAGAATGGGGGTAGGGGCAGATTTTAATCGATCGTGTGAGGGATAAATTAGCCCAATAAATTGCTACCAGGGGTGGCTAGGTTTTTATACAAGAGAAAATGAAGAATTTCTTAAAAGGGCGTCTACTTAAGATAAATGGTTGATTATTAATTCCCAACCATGCTGGTCGGGAAAAATTTATGGGTGGCAAGCCCCGGGATCCAAAGCAAAGAAAGCGTCATACAAGCTGGGAAAGGGTCATTTTACAAAAATCAACAAGAAGTGTATGGAGTAATGAAAAAAAACACGGAAAAACCCAAAAATTAAAGCTACACCTAGATCCTAGGAAAAGACATGAGTCATAAGTTTGTGGTTTAAAGACTTAAAAAGAGCTGCTAGAGAATTTGCAGAGATGCTAAAGGGGGAAAGGGGGCTGCTGGATCAACATTATAAGTGGGGAAAACATTGTGTCCTGCAAAACTAAGGCTTTGGAAAAGGGAAAGGGTGTAAACAATGTTGTTGGTCAACCTAAAAGGAAAGTCAGGGGCGTCTACCAAAACTCCCGAATTATGTATCCGTGTTAAAAACCGGAGAACACTGGAGGAGTTTGGTTATCTTAAAGCATCGTACGATAGAGTGTCTTGAAATGTTCCAATTATGCTATTAAAAGGGGACAATAAGGGGAATCCGCATGTTCTCTACAAGCATTCCCAAATGTAATGCTCCTATAGTGGGGCGTTGACTTGTTGAGGTCACTTAGGGTAACTTGGAGCAAAGTAGACTGGCCTAGTAGCAAATTTTTTGGGGCTAAATTTTGAAGACCCCAGATCACAAACCGAAACAGCTTACAGCAATTTAGGATCAAACAAAAGCACTCTTAAAACCTTGAGAAATAAATATATCTGGAGGGAGCAGAGGGGTTTTTGAGTGCCTTTTCAGAAAATTGAACCACAAGCCATAAGGGGTTTCTAAAAAATATCACGGGGGTTTTACTTCGGGTTTTGGAAGAAAAAAAGTGGGAGCAAGACTATTTTTCCCAAACTGCAGACCACCAACCCATTACCTCTGGGAAATACCACGTCTACAGACCCCAGTGCCCTCCCAAAGTTCCAAAAGGGAAACCCTTACCCTAATTCAAAACCCTAAGCCACCTACAAAACGGGTTACGTAGGCACTATCAATACAGGTGCCAGTTATAGGGGTTCTCCCCCTCCAAGCAAAGGGGGGAAGTACCAAAATAAGGGTACCCATTTGATAAGAGGCAGGCAAAGAAAGGAGAGATTGTATCTTCTAACGTACTCTTTTCTCTAAGAACTAAAATGCCTATAATTCGGGGATGTTAAAGTGAAAGATTAAAGCTTTGCTAATGTACAGGTGTCTAGGAAACCCTAATTAAGGATTCCGTGCTAACTTCACTATTGTTTCGTGTAAAAAGGGGAAGCACCACATACATGTGAAGGGGCAGACTAATCAAATGAGGTAAAAATATACTGATAGTATAAAACCCGGACACAACAGTAGCCCACGTAAAGATTGCAGCTAATCGGTAATAGGCCTAGCTGGGGTAGCGTTGCCTGGTTTGGAGGGGGTGATTAAGAAAAGGGCGTAAATCCAAAACTGTAACAGCATTACTGATCGGGGTCACAACGTACCTTCTAAAACGAAAGCCTTAATGGGATGAAGGTACAAAGGAGATCCTGCAACTCAAGCTATCTGGCTTTCTCAATAAGAAGGCCCAGTCAAAGACACGTTTATGTAACTGTCCGGCGGGGAAATGAGAGAAAACGTATTAATCCGAAATTGTGGATAGGCTCCCAAAAAAATTTTCTACAATAGGCTTGGTACGCTACTAAAAGGGCTTTCAGAAAGGGTAAATTTGGCACCTTCTGGTAAAATAATGATTCTTGGGCCAATAGATATTTTATGGGTATGACCATTATTCCACATTTGTAAAGGGATGAAAAAGAAATGCGGATCACCCTTCTAAGGCCCGCAGGGGGTCACTGATTAGGCAGGTTTTTCCTCGTATGAAAGAATGACGGGAGGAACCTAAAACAGTTACGGTTGTCTTACTCAGAAGAATCACCCCATATAAATATACTTCAATAGAGGATAAGTTGAACCTGTGTACAAATTAGGGAATTGGCACTAGGGTCAATGAAAAAGAAAAACCCAATGTTTCCTTTACTCAAAACAAACCAGAAGGTTTTTTTAAATTTGAATCTGGAAAAATACGGGGAGACTCCGTGGAAGCTGAACCATCCAGACCTACCAACTAATTACCGGATGGTGTATGGAAAATTTAAAAGGCCCAGCCCCACGAATTGAGCAAGACACCAGAACTGTTGACTGCTTACGGAATAATTAATGAGCATTAAAATTTAATAAATTCATAAAGGAGGACCCCCCGAGCAAAACCCCAATTTCCCAGGGCACTATTTTCCACACCACGGAGTGAAGAAGGATTCTAAACCACCCTCTGAGGTTGTGTTAAATTGTAGGCCGGGAGTATAAAAGTGTACCTATTTGAATGACTGTTTGATGACAGGCCCGTCGTTGAGGGAAAAACTGGAGACATACTATTAAACTTCGGGGTTAAGAATTATGCCTTTAGGGCAACATAAGTAAAGTTTTTCCTGAGATGGGTCTGCGGGAGGCTGACCGGGTTGCACTAGTTTTTAGGCCCGAGAACCAGTGACCCACTTACCCCCCTGAAACTTTTCGCTTCGGGGAGTGTATTTTTTGGTGCTACCTCCAGCCCTTTCCTACTCCAGGCAACATAAAGCACACCTTAAGCTAGGGTCCACTGAGGGGAGTAATGGGTAAAAATTTTATGGGGCAATTTCCGGGGGGTGACGTCTACTAAGGGGAACTAAGAGCAATCCCAGGGCTAATGAAATAATCAAGGTGCAAATAGCCCCTGAGGGAATGGAACAGTAATTGTCCATTTAAGATTCAAATAAATAAAGACAACCCTTTGGAGTTAAGTGCCAAATATAGTAATGTGCGGGACTGACTTGGGAAAACAGGGGGAGACTTGTTACGTTAAGTCTAATACACAGCATGCCCAAAAAATTTAACCAAGAGATCTTGCTTGCAGAAGTTTAAAAATGCTTCGACCCCCACAGGCTTAGTGCCCCCACTTCCATAAGAGAAAATTGTTGATCAAGAAGCATAACTTAAGTGTTTTGGGATAAACCCTACCTGGGGAATTTTGTTAAAAGGGGGGAAGAACAATAGGGGAATAGTAAAATTCCCAAAAGTTAAGTTCCCCCTAATGTGGCCATCAAGAGGGGAAAAGCCCCACTTTTTTTTGCGATCTTCAAAATTAGCATAGGAGCATTTGCTTACCTTAAAATTTAATGTCCATTTCCTTGTTAGTCTAAGGCTAAGGGGCCCAATCAAATCACCACCTTACCTCAGTTAAATTAAGGGCCCATTTAGTAGGTGTCAAATTAGCCAATTTTATAAGAAAAAATTTGCGAAGAAAAATATCACGACCCCGTAATTTGGTCTGAAACGAGGTATCCTTACAAGGGTTTCGTAATGGTAACAGAAAATTTGTGTATGTACAAAACAATCGCTGAAATCAAAAAAGCAAGAAATAAAAAGTTTGGGTCACAATGTTAACCTTTAATCCCACATTCCGGGTGACGAAACCCAGCGATTTTCTTGCTCGGCTTTACTTATGAAAAATTTAGTGCTTTATCGTGGTTTAAAGGGCCAATTGGCTGGGGGAAAAAATTTTTACTGCCGGGGTTGAAAAAGGCACATATTGCTCCTGTCAAAATTAGGGTGACACCGCTCCGGCGTACCCCTCCTTAGCCTTTTGATATAACATATTCTTTCCTTACCTAAGCTGATTAGTTGACCGGGTTAGTGTTAAAATTTTATAAAAGATAATATCTCACAAATTTTTTCCCCACCCCCGAAATACTGCTACAGGGGGTACAAGAAGAAACCTAAGGATGAGTTTAAATTCTGATGGACGAAAAATTGTAAAAGGGGCCAATAAAGAAAAGCGGGGCTGTTTAAGGGGATGAGAAATTTGGGTGCAGAGCATTTTACAAAATGCAAATTTGGGGAATATAAAAGCACCCTATCTTGCTGCCCAAAACCTCCCCTGACAACCTTGATTGTCTTTAATCCCATAATAATGATGCACGGGGGGGTCAGGTCCAAAATGTTTTCGGGAAACCTTCTGATTCCAAAAGGGAGGGGCAATTTTAAAGGTTATCAAGTCGTGTGTAATATTCGCCGGTGGATCCCAAACCACTTACCCAGGTCCTCCACCATTCCCCAAAGGGAACGCGTCAGTTGGTAAAACCTTTTGATGTACCGAGTGGACATGGGGGGGCCAATCATTTTTCGGGTCTTCAGATGGTGTCCCCTTAAAGGGTTTATGTAGCTTTTTACTTTACACTACAGGGCTGTTCATCTAAAAAGGGCTCAGGACTTGTCTGCAGAACATTTCATACGGCTGCCCGGGAAAATTTTGCGCTAGACGACCCTGCCCAAATAAATCCCCAGATAATGCCACCAATTTTTAGGGGTGCTAAAACACTTATGAAATTAAATAAGATATAGTACATCTTTGTTGACCCAGCGGGGGGTTTCGGGAAAATTTTAAAACCCCAACCCCCTTGGCGGGGGGACTGTACGAAAAAATATGGGAAGTGAAAAGAGCCCCTTTGTAAGGTGAAAACACGGGAAAGAAAATTGTTTTTGAAAATTCCCGGGCAGGTTGGGGGGGCAAGAATCGATGAACAATCGCCTCGTATACATGACACACTCCTGACGGGGAGAACTGACTCCCTCTCACCTAATTTTGGGAAAAAAGGGTTTTTAAACGCACCACAAGAGAAATCCCGAGGGAAGTGATGAGGATTACAATAACGTGACTGTTTTGAGTGAAAAGTTAAAGATTTTAAATAAGGAATTTTCTTTGGGTCTGATGTTGGCAAAAAAATTCTTCTTACACTACTGAACACTTTTTTTGGTGCGCCAAGGGTAAACCACAAACATTCAACCAGGTGACATTTTTTAATTGATACTGAACAACATCGAACATTGTGGCCTCGGGGCAAGGTAGTTACTTTAACCCCAGATCAAAAGGTGTTGTCAAAACGTCAAAGTGTTTTCGGGGTCGGGAAATTTTGCGTACCTTTAAAAAAAATTCCCCCTTAAAATTTTAAAGGGGTTTTCTATCCATGCAGAGGGAAACCTAAGGGAAAGGACCGAAAATTTTGAAGACATTTCCGGGTAAGCAAGAAAAACTGTAAGACCCACTAGGAAAAAGCAGGCAATCTAAGGGGGCTGGAATCGTCCCCGGAGGAAGACCAATTAAGTCGTCAACAACGACTTCCGCCCGCCGCGTGGGAAAATTTTAATTTTCCCCAAAACTAAGCGCCTAATGGTTTTTATGTCCGAAAATGAGTCAAAAATGTATTTGAAAATAAGTAGAACCAAGATTTTTCCCTTTACGCATGCGCGGATGTGGGGGGGGAGGGAAGGGTTTTTTTTGAAGGTGCAGGGGAAGCGGGGAAAGCATGGAACCACAAAATTTGACATTCACGGCGGCCAAAGGGATTAAAAAGGGACTCATTTCGAATAAAATGTCGTAACTTTTCCCTAGTGAGAGTGATTTACGGACCTCGGAAAAAATGGTAAAATGATAAAAGGGGGTGGGACAAAGGGTGACAGCGCATCGTCTGGACCTTGCCCCGGGGAAAATTTACCCTTGGTTTAATCATCACTTCCCGGGTCCCAGATCTTAATGGAGTGATCCTGAGTGTATAAAAATTTATGACCATTAATCGCTTGTGAATTGTAATGAAATTAATGATAAAACGCTAAGTTAAGAAATGGTGAAGTGAAAAAGTCTTTGCCCCGATGAACACGTTAGACCCGTTTTTCCCCGAGACAGGGAAAGTGAAGCCCCTTTGACCGACCTTTAAAGGGGGACGAACCAAGGGATACCTCGTCCCTGAATGAGAAACCGTGTGGGTGTAGCAGACATCGAAATGAGATGGTGAATGGGGAAAAAAGGAGTACAATCACCCCAGTTAAGAAACCCTTCAGTTATAACAGCTTATCTGGCCAGCAGTGTTTATGTTGAAATTTTAAATGGTTAGGATTGACCCACTACTCAATGCCCACCAAGAACCTGGTAAGTGGGGGGTTTTGTACAAAGTTTTCCTTGATGGATTACCCGGGTTACCTACCCCCCCCCCTTCTTTCACTAAACTAATATCAAATACGTCCACAATTAATTAGACACTGTATTTTGTGGTGCATCCAATCCATACGGGCCCGGGATGATAGGGATAAATTGTGAGGTCGAGGGGACAACTTGCCGCGACCAGGGGGGTTTAATTTTTCTCACATGTCTACAGGGTTTTTACCTGGAGTTACCGGGAGAGAGTTCCGTGGGAAACCCCCCGGGGCCCGGTCTGAACCAGGCCCCCGGGTGGATCAGGCCTGATAAACCCGGGGGGCTTTGCTGCGGCTGCACGAAAACCCAAAACAACGACCACACCCCGGTGACCCGGGAACTGATTTTAGGTGCTTTTCCATGCCAGTTTTGAAGACTGCCAGGGTTTTTTTTTGGGTAAACAATATGATTGTCTCCCAATAAATTTACGGGTATGTATAAAAATTTTGGGGTACTAAAAATAAACACCCTAAAAAATTTTCCATACTCCCTTTTGGTCCTTTAAAAAAACCGGATGCAATCAGTGAAAAAAAAAAAAAAAAAAAAATTGAATTTTTACTTAATAATTAAGTGACTAAAATTAAAGGAATGGGTGAGGGTGCACGGTTTAATCGACGTGGAGGATGAAAATTTTAGCCCAAAAAATTTTTGCTAGCACATGGGTGCAGGATTTATACAAGATAAAGTCAAAATTACTCTTATAAGGCTCCTTATATATAATGGGTGATTTTTAAATTTCCCCAAACCAGGGCTGGGTCTGAGGAAGTTGGGTTGGCTGCAATCCAGGGATCCAAAGCAAAGAAAGCGCACTACAAAGCTGGGAAGGCATGTTTACTAAATCAACAAGAATGTAGGATTTTAATGAAACAAAACATGGTAAACCCGATAATTAAAACACACCCAGATGCCTTGGAAATAGACAGAGTCATATAGATTTTGGTTTAAAGACTATGAAAAGAGCTGCTAGAGAATTGTCAGATAGCTGAAAGGGGGCGGGGCTGGGTCACATTATGAAGTGGAGGGGCAACATTGTTCCTGCAAACTAAGGCTTTTGGGAAAAGGAAAGGGGGTAAACAATGTTGTTGGTCAAACCAGTAAGGAAAGCAGGCTCACCAAAAATCCCAAATTAGTATGCCTGTGTTTAATCCGGAGAACACGGGAGAGTTTTGGTCTACTTTTTAAAACAGTCGTCATGTAGGAGTGATCTTGCAAGTTTACCCAAAATTATGCTATTTAAAGGGGCAAATAAGGGAGAGCGCATGTTCTCATACAAGCATTCCCAAATGTAAAGACTCCCAATGAGGCAGTTGACTTGTTTTGGGGTCACTTACGGTAAATTGGAGCAAAGTAACTGGACCTAACTAATTTGGCTAGTTTGAAGACTCCGATCACAACCGCAAAAGCTTACAAATTTAGATCAAACTAGAAAGCACTCTTAAGACCAGATAATAAATATGAAACTGGAGGAGCAAGTGTGTTTTATGCCTTGATTCAGAAAAAATTTAACCCCAAGACCAAAGAGTGGTTTTTCTAAAAAATTCACAAGGGTTACTTCAGTTGGGGAAAAAATAAGAGGGGACTGCAAAGCTACTTGCCAAATGCCGACCAGCCAAAAACCCTTACCTCTAGGAATACCACGTCTCAACCCCAGTGCACCTGCCAAGTTCCAAAAGGAAACCTTACCTAATAACAATAATCCTAAGCCACCTATAACGGGTTACGTAGGCAAAGTAACAAGTGACAGGTGCCAGTTATAGTGGTTCTCCCCTCCAAGCAAGAGGAGGGAAATACCAAAAATAAGGTAGCCCATTTGAAAGAGGGCAGGCAAAGAAAGGAGAGATTGTACTTCGCAACGTACCATTCTCTAAGAAATGTAATGCCATAATTTAGGGATGTTAAAGTGAAAGATGGAAGAGCTTGCTAGATGTATCGGTGTCAGGAAATCAAATGAAGGGGTTCCGTCTAACTTTCACATTTTATAGTTAACAAGGAAGACCCACTAGCTAAGTTAAGGCAGACAATCGAATGAGGTAAAAAGACTGATAGGAAAAAAACCCGGGCACAACAGTACCCACGAAAGATTCAGCTAACGTCGGTAAAGAGGCCTAGCTGAGGTAGCGTTTCCGTGTTGGATGTGTATTAAGAAAACGTAAATCCCAAAAATGTAACGCATTAAAAGACAGGGGCACAACACCCCTTTTAAAAAAATAACTGCCTTAATGGGATGAAAGGGACAAAAGGGGATCCTCTATACTCAAGCTATCTGGCTTTTTCTCGAATAAGAAGGCCCATTTATACACACGTTTTTTTAACTGTCCGCTGGGGAATGAGAAAAACGTTTAAAAAGCCTAATTTTTGGTAGGCTCCCAGAGAAAATTCCAAAAGGGGTTGGTGAGCTATGAAAGGGTTTTGAGTAAGTAAAATTTTGGGACCTTCGTAAAATAAGATTCTTGGGGGCCCAAAAGATATTTTGATAGGGAGTGACCTTTTGCCACCTTTTAAAGGGTATGACAAAGAAAAGCGGGGTCACCCTTCTAAGGACCGCAGAGGCACGGATGTATGGGAGGCTTCCCCGACGATAATGAATGACTGGAGGAAGCCAAAAATACAGTTACGGTGTGTCTTACTCATGAATATCACCCCAGAAAAAAATACTTTAATAGAGGGTGAAGTTGAACCTGTTACAAATTATTGGGAAAATTTGGGCAGCATAGGGGTCAATGTAAATGAAGAAAGTCCAATGATTCCCTTTTCTCAAAACAATACCAAAGGGGTTAAAATTTTAAACTGGACAATACTGGGTGAGACTTCCGTGGGAAACTGAACCATCCAGACCTACCAACAAAAACCGGGGTGGCGTATGGACAATTAAAGGCCCAGCTCCCCGAAATTTAGCAAGACACCGAACGTTACTGTTACAGATATAATTTTGACAGTTAAAAATAAATTCATAGAGGAGGGACCCCCGAGCAGACCCCGATTATGTCACTATTTTTCCACACCACGGGGTGAAAAAGATTTTTAAGCCACTCCTCTAGGATTGTGTTTAATTGTAGTGCCAGGTAATAAAAGTGTACCAGTTTGAATGATGTTGATGACATCCCGGGGCGTTACGGAAAAACTGGGGGAAAAACTATTAAACTTCAGGGTTTAAAAATTATGCCTTTACGGAGCATAAGTAAAGCTTTCCGAGAGTGGGTCTGCGGGCTGACCGGATTGCACTAGGGTTTTTATGGCCCAGAAACCTATGACCCCCTTTTCCCCTGAAGACTTTTTCCTAGGATGTAGTTTTTGGTGGGGCTTTTTCCTCCAGTCCGTTCCACTCCAGGCAACGATAAAAACACACCTTAAGCTACGGGGGGTCCCCCTGAGTGGATAATGGGGGAAACAATTTTATGTGGACAAATTTTCCCGGGGTGACTCTACGAAGAGGAAAATAATACAATACGCAGGGGGGTAATGAAAAAATGAAGGGCAAAATGCCCCTAGGGAATGGAACAGTAATTCGTCCTTTAAGAGTTCAAATAAAAAAAGACAACCTGGAGATGAAGTGCCCAAATATGTAATGTGCTGGACTGACTTGGGACACAGAGGGGGACTGTTATCGTTAAACTAATGACTACAGCATGCCCAAAAATTAAACCCAAAGAGTCTTGCTTGCAGAAGTTTCAAAAGCTTTTGATCCACTAGGGGTTTGTGTCCCCACTTACCAAAGAGGAAAAATTGTTGATACAAAAGCAGGAAGCTAATGTCTTGGGGTGAAACCCTACCCTGAGGAATTTTTTGAAAGGGGAAGAAAAAATAGGGGGAAAATGTAAAATTACCATGTTTAAGTTCCCCCGTAATGTGGCCATCAAATGGAAAAATGTACCCACATTTTTTTGCGAGCTTTAAATTGCATATGGAGCAGTTGCTTTCCTTTTAATGTAATAGTCCATTTCTCTTGTTTTCTAAGGCTAAGTGGCTCCAATCAAAACACCACCTTACCTCAGTTTGGGGAAATTAAAAGGGCCCTTTAAGTAGGTGCAAAATTACCAATTTTATAAGAAAAAATTCGGAGATAAATATCACGACACCCTAATTTGGTCTGAAACAGGTATCCTTACAATGGGTTCTAATGGTAACGTAATTGTGTATGTAAAAACAATCCTGAAATCAATAAATGCAGGAGAAATATAACAGTTTGGGGCAGCATATGTTAACCTTTAATCAATTCCGGTGGGAAGAGAACCCACTACTTCTTGTCTCGAGCTTGACTTTTGAAAAATTTTGATGTTTATCGTGGTTTAAAGGGGGGCCCAATTGGCTGGTGGGCAAAATTAACTGGCCGGGCAAAAAGGGACATATTGCCCTTTGAAAATTAGGTTACACCCCCGTCAGTAGCCCTCCTTTGCCATTTAATAAAAAGGTATTCTTCCTTTCCTAAGCTGATTAGTTGCCAGTTAGTGTTTAAATTTATAAGTAAATGAATACTCACATAATTTTCCCCTCCCCGAAATCTGGGTACAAGGTACAAGAAGAAACCACAGGATAGATTAAATTTATGATACGGAAAAATTGTGAAAGGCTCAATAAAAAAAGCTGGGCGTATTTGAGGATGATGTAATTAGGTGCAGAGGCAGGTTACAAAATGCTAATTGGGGAAATTCAAGCCCTATCTTCTGCCCAAAACTCATCACCTACAACCTTGATTGCTTTAAAAGCCCATAATAACGTGATGCACGTGGGGACGGATACCTTAAACTGTATTCGGGAAACCTTCGGATTTCCCCAAGGACGGGAAAATGTAAAAAGGGGTTATCAATCTGTGAAAAATGTCCCCGGGGATGCCAGAACCTCATGTACCCAGGTCCCCCCACCATTGCCCCAAGGGAAAGCGGCCGTTTGGGAAAACCTTGAGTGACCGATGGGCTAAGGGGGCCAATCATTTTAACGGGATTTTAGATGGGGTCCCCTTGAAGGTATTAGTCTAATTACTTGTACAGCTACTAGGGCTGTTCATCTAGAAAAAGGCTCAGGGCTTGTCCAAACAGTTCATACGGCTGTTCCGAAATTTGCAGCTAAGATCCGTCCAAAATTGACTCAGAAAAGCCACCAATTTTTGTAGCGGGGGCTCAACACTTGATGAAATAAATAAGGTGATGATGTACAGTCTTTGTTTTACCCAGCGAGGGTGTGTCGGGAAATTTTTTACTCCCAGAGCCCCTTGCAGGGAGGACTGTAAAGAAAAAATGATAGGTACAGTGAAAAGATGCTTCAAGTGCTACACAGGAAGAGAATTGATTGGGGGAATTCCGGCAGTTTGGGGGAGGGAGAGAATCGAGTGAACAATCGTCCTCTTCTACTGAGCGACACTCCTGACGCGGGGAACTGACTCCCTCTCACCTAATATGTGGGCAAAGTTAGAACTGCACCTATCTAAAAGGGTAATCCCCAGGGAAGTGATGAGGATTACAATAACGGACGGTTGAGTGACAAGTTTAAGATGTTTTAAAAAAGTAATTTTTCATTGGGCTGATGGTTTGGGATAAAAAATACTTTTTTACACTACGTGAACACTTTTATGGGGCGCCCAAGGTTAAACCGAAGAACATTAACCAGGGGACATTTGTTTAAATTTAAAACGAACAAAATCGAAAATTTGGCCTCTGGGGGAAGGTGTTACATTATACCCAATCACAAGGGTTGTCAGAAACGTCAAAATTTTTCGGGCGGGAAAATTTTCGTACCATTAATAAAAAAATTTTCCCAAATTAAATGGTGTTCATCCAGGCAGAGGAAACCAAGGGAAAGGACCGAGTAATGAAGACACTGACCGGGAATGCAAGAAAAACGTAAACCCACTAGGGAAAAAAAACAGGCAATCTAAAGGGCCCGGAATCGCTCCTGGAGGAAGACGCAATTTAAGTCTCTAACACGACTTCCCCCGCCGCCCCGTGTGGAAAATTTTAATTTTCCAACTATAGCCCTAATATGTTTTTATTTTGCCGATATAGTCAAAAATGGATTTTAAAATAGAGTGAACCAAGAGTTCCCTTTACCATGTGCGGATGTGCGGGGGGAGGGGGGCGGTTTTTTTGAAAGGGGCAGAGGGGAAACTGGGAAAACATGGAATCACGAAATTGACATTTACGGGGCCTAAGGATTTTAAAATAGACTCATTTCGTAATAGGGGAAAGGGCGAACGTTCCTAGTGAAGGAGGGGGTGATTTCGGGACCCGGAAAAAAGTGTAAAATGAATTGAATAAGGGTAGACCGAGGGTGACTCGCATCGCATGGCTGTGTCCCGGGAAATTCCCTTGGTTTTAAACACACTCATCGGTCTAGATCTTAATGGGGTATCTCTGATGTGTATATAATATAGCCATTTAAACGCTTGTGAATTGTAAAGAATTAAAGATAAAAACGCTAATTAAGGAAGCATAAAAAAGGAAAAAGTGTTTTTCTCCGAGTGAACACTTAGACCCGTTGTTCCCGAAGAGGAAAGTGAAGCTCCTTGGCACGACCTTTAAACGGGACAAAACCAACGGGGTACCTCTCCCGCTGGAAAGAGACCGTGTCGGTGTAGCAGGACATCCCAAAAGAGGTGAATGGAGGGAAAAAAGGGGTATCAATCACCCCCAGTTTTAAATAAACCCCTTTTAGTTTAACGACCAAATTGCTGGCCGCGGTGTTTGTTGTAATTAGTAGGGTTAGGGGGATCCAGCTACATCAAGGGCCACCAAGAACACTGGTAAGTGGGGGGATTAGAAAAATGTTTTCCCTTTATGGAGTTCCAGGTTATCCTACCCCCCCCCCCCTTTATTTAGCAAAATAAAATCATATATACATCCACAATTTAAATTTGTAGCACGTACTTTTGGGGGATCCAATCATATGTCTCGGATAGATATGGATAAATTTTGAGGCGAGGGGGCCCCTTTCCGCGACCAGGGGTGGTTAAAATTTTTCTCCATGCTACAAAGGGGGGACTACGGTAAACAATATGATTTTCCCCCAAAAGATTACTGGGGATGTATAAAATGTTGAGGTACATACAATAAAAACCCCGAAAATTTTCCATAGTTTTTTATGTGTTTTTTGAGTGTCATGTTTTAAATGGTTAAAAGGAAACTGTATTTTTAACTAAATGAATGATATATTATATTCCCCTAAAATATTTGGGGGAAACCAAAAATTTTTCGATTTTTTCAAAAGCCAGTCATCATGTAGCAACTGGCAATAATACAATTTACTCTTGCTCTAACCCAAAAGGATGACTGCATCATGTGTAATACCTGTTTTGGGTTTAAAGATACTCTCTCTGAACAGAGACACATCAGAGAACGAGATAAAGCAATAAAAGAAAGACAGATAAGCAGAGACAGAGATAAAACAGAGCTAGACAGACATTTATGTGCAACAGTGAAAACAAATAACCAAGGCAGTTATGCCATAAATTTTAAATGCTGCACTGTCAACAGCGAAGTGACATTAAACCCCTGCTCACTGTCACAGGAAGTGACCTTTACCATGCTGCACTGTCAACAGTGAAGTGACACTACCAAATGCGCACGTCAAAAGTGAAGTGACACTTACCACGCTCACTTTCAACAGGAAGTGACACTTTACACTGCTGCACGTCAAAAGTGAAGTGACACTTACCACTGCTGCACTGTCAACTTTAAGTGACACTTACCACTGCGCACTGCAACAGTGGGAAATGACACTTCCCCCCTGCTGCACTGCAACATGAAAGGGCACCTTACCCCCGCCCTTTAAAGGAAATAATTACCATTTAAATGGGGCAAGGGAAGTGACACACCACGGATTCCAGGAAAACCCTTC
>NC_069470.1:25877946-25910446 GCF_026875155.1 Cherax quadricarinatus
ACACCCCAAAAACATACCCAACAGTGGAGGCCCATCACCCCAAGCCCCACAATTCATTTTAAAAGTTAGGTCCAACGTCCCTATCCCAAAATTAAAACAGAGGCGAGGATCCAGCAACACTAAAAAAACGTAGCTTCCTTCCCTAGCATGGCCTTGATGTGACTTCCCCCCTAAATACACACACTGGGGATTTGATACCTCAGCCCCAGCTAAACCTGCCCTTCCCCTTTTGGGTGGTCCAGGGTTCCATTATCGTTCCGCGAACACTGCAAAATAAGAATAATAAGTGATCTGTACATACTCATGCCTTTAAAACACAAGACAAGGTTTAAACCACATTCTCGCTCCCTTCCACATAATGAATCACAAGTTTAAAGAAGTTTGAGAAACAAGGCCACCTAAACATACCCCGGCGGGATTAACACGCGGTCAGAGAGTTCAAATCAGCCGTCGCGTTAGCACTAGACCATAGCACAATAAGATTCGTCCAACTAGTATATTTCTACACCTAGGAAGGTTAGCACAGGACCACTGTGACCACAAATGCAAGTTTTTACAGACGATCTCCAGCTAGCGTGTGATTCGTCTGTAAAAAACTTGCATTTGTGGTCCACAGTGGTGCCTGTGCTAACCTTCTATGGTGTAGAAATATACCTTGTTGGGACGAATCTTATTGTGGCTAGTGGTCTAGTGGCTAACGCGCGGGCTGGAGTTTTGAGACTCTCTGACGCGGGTTCAATCCGGCCGGGTATGGTTTGTTTGCAATCGTGTCATTACGATTTCGTGAGTCAAGGCCCACCTAGTAAGTTCTGATTGTGGTGCCTCATTAAGTGAAGGAAACGTAAAGGAATATGGTCACTATACACAGTTATAGGGTGAACTGATGAAGATATTGCACCTCAAAATGTTGCACTGCAACACTAAAGCAAGAGCTCCTTTTCTATGGAGGTTAACTTCTTTGATGCCTGCTACTTTTTGCTGAGAAGCAGCCGGAGTGGCATTACTTGCCCTGCTCTACTACCTGCAAAAGACTGACCCAACCTCTGGTATCATTTTGCAAAACCGGGGAGGGTAACTCAGGATTACACATAAAAGATCTTGAGGGTTAATGGCATACAAAAGGTACATGGACAGAGATATTAAAGTTACAAATAGGGTGTGTCCTTGGCACACATGGTCATGGGAAACAGATGACCCACCCCTGTTCATTCACACAATTTGCATGTAGTTCTTAAAGAGGAGGACATAACCTTATTTTTTAACTGTACCTGGCGGTAGTCAGTGCACGTTTTCAAGGTGTCACCTAGTGTGAGACCAGTAAAAGACAACGTCCACCGACTCTCGCTGGATACAAACACAGTCTCTAGGAAATAAACACTTCACTTCCTTCAAGGAACCTATTTCACTCCAGCTTACATTATGCCAGGCCTGCTGACATTTCACAAATTAGGAAACCTTACCTCTATGGGGTTTAAATGGCCCATTTTTCAGCATCCAAAGTCTTTCAACTAAGGTGCACATGGCTGAGCCACACTTCAACCGGTCTTTCAGAGATCCAAATCTTCCACAATCTCTTACATTTTCTGCTTACATTATCTTTCTCAGTGGACTTTATCCATCATCATTTTGAGTCAACACACAGTTCCTCATAGCCTTCCAGGACTGGCTACCAATGCCAATCACTCTCTCCAGCTTCAGAATGTTTAGCAACCTATAGGTCCCACGTCATCTGGGTGAGACTGGCAGGAACTGGTGCACTTGTGCCTCGACTCATCTTAGCCAAGACTTTTCTGAAACCGAGAAAAAACCAGGGGGAAACATCACCATCTCGCGTCAAATCAACAGTATCAAAACTCCAAGGTTCTTATAGGTCATAACCCCTCCCGTGCCAGTGGTGGAAAGGGGAAGTGGAATAGTTAAACAGTCAAGGTTAATGTATGAGTAGCTGACCTATATCAGCAGACCAGTATATAGAGAGAGAATCATAGCAGAAACGCCTAATATATCTATAATCAAGGAAAGTAGGTTGTAGGTGGCCTTACTCCCCTCAGGGTTTTACAAATGGCGAGTCAGCAGAAACGGTCAGGAGACAACAACACCCACACAACCCGATAATGGAATTGAGTGGATTTGGAAGGATAAAACCATGGATTAAACTTTCTGATCTCCAGAATTGGAAAGGAGTTAGAAGTTAATTGGGGAAGCCAGACTGTGAAAGTGAGAGGGAAGGGGGAGGTGTGTAATAAGGGTTACTGTACGGGGTTTGTGAAGTAGGAAAGTGAGCAGGGAACAAGGGTTTGGAACTGGGAAGAGGAAAGTTTATAGTAAGTCAGTGGTGATTGCTAAAGCAGATGCTAAGTGTTATGAGGGACTGGAGAAAGAGAAATAAATATTATTTGTTATGAGTAAAAGAGCGAAGTGTCTGAAAATGGCAGGGGCACATTAGGGGGGTTACAGGCTTCCATAATTATATTAACTTTCATCTTCAATTCCATGAAGAAAGAAATCAGTCATGGGGGTGGAAAAAAGGTGATGGAGTAGTATGTAACAGCGCCCTGGAACAGTAAAAAGCCTCAACCGTTGCCATCCTACCAGAAAAGTAAATATTACTATCGCCGCAGGTTTATGGCAACACCCATAACCAAACAAAACGTGGCATCACAGTCTTATTGTAGCGCTCTTATGTTGATGATATCCAAATATCCAGGACCTCAAACTTTGTGCAGAGGCATACAGGAAGATAAATGCCGGTGATAATGACGGTCTAGTAGCTAGGATGATAACCTTAACTCCATATGTAATGCATAATAGGTCATTGTGAGACATTCAGCATTATTATCTCAAAAACACTACCAAACAGGTGCATTACACTGTACTAAAGTATGCATGAAAACAGAAAAGGCACCTTATGTTAAAATGTGTAGGGGTGGTGCTATGATGGATGTATGTACAATTATCGCACGGTGCGAATTCATTTTGTGTGTAACAATGCACTTTGGCCAAGTTACCTTTAGCAGTGATGGACATTTGAATACCTAATTTAAAACAAATGACCCATGCCATATATTGATGATTATGATGTTATATGAAAACGGCGACCTTTCATTTTATTCATGTCAAGCAAGATCCACTTCTTTCCTAAATTGGCAGAGATTAGGTTCTAGCTAACAAATTAGGGCGGCGTTATTAAACATCCTGAATCTCGGTTGGATGTTTACGGTGATGACGACGAGGTTCAAAATAGATGGTTTACAATATAAAATCGCTTAGATAGGACAGAAAGGGTGGTGGGTATGTGCTACATTAGAAATGGATTAGCTTACAACCAAGACTGGTTTATATTACAATAAACTCGGAGATTCTATGGTTTGATGTGCTGTTCGAAGACCAAACCCATTCTTAGTAGGAACTAGTTACCGCCTCTACCAGACCAGTTATTAGGAAGACTTTGCAGAGTCTAGTCCGGAGTTAGAAAACAATTGCGAGCCAATATACTGGGCGACTTCAATATTCTGTTTTCACAGCAAAATAAGGGGCTATGCAAACGGGTTAAGCAAATTTAGGATTAAATAGATACATCAACTAATTAATACTCAACCGGAATCACACTTCTCAGCCAACCCTTAATTGACGCACATACTTTGTAACCGCTTGAGAACATTAGTCAGTCAGGCGTCATTACCAAGGTCTTAGTGATATTTCATATTTACTGACCAGGTAAATTCACTAGGGATAGGATAGGCCCTACAAGAGACAATAAAAATGAGGTCTCAACTAGGAAAACTACAGTAAAAGAACATGGTAAATAGGCTACAAAATGTGTCTGGAAGAGTAACAGTCTGCACGGACCGTACAACGTTGCCTGGGGAAAAATTCAAAACAATGTTCACTACCATCTTTGATAATATTGCACAGTTCACGAGGTTAGGATTTAAACGAAGGAGAACTGAACCTGGATGAATATGAGATATTAGATAATATGAAATTCAGAGACCAGCTGCTAAAAAGATTTCAAGCAAACAGACAGGAGATTGCATGCACTAATGAATTCCAGGGTGGAGAACAGAGTAAGAGACTAATAAAAGGAGCAAATGCAAACCAGCTACTGCTCAAAAATTGAAGAGTGATCAAGCCATAACCCAGAAAGCTTGGCAACAAACTTAAACAGATTGGGGTATAGCCATAAGCAGTAGATTAGGTCTAAATTGTATCCTATCGATAATGAGTTTATACACGACACATCTAAGGTGGCAAATTGCTTTAATTCCTACTACACAGTGATGCATAACACTAGTAAGTAACTACAGCTGTATCAAATTCCTTTAACCAGGGACTTGATAAGTTTCAAAATCCTATACCAATAAAGGGGTAACCCAAACAGTTGCAACTAGTAGGTATCTCATGACTTTATTCAAAAAGAATAAGCAGGTAAAAAACCAATAAGAGCACAGGCCCTAATAACATCCCGTTAAGTTCTAAAAGATGGTTGCTTCTGAATGTCCAATTTATTGCTAATATAAATCTATCAATTCACCATAAATACCGTTACGGAGGGGATTAGGAGGCCAGAGGCAGATTACTCCTATCTTCAAGAAAAACAGTAGTTGATGTAAGCAATATAGGCCTGTAGTATATCAGTTATCATATCTAATATTCTAGAGAGGGCGGTGTTTCTCAAGTAGTTTAAGTACCTTACTGACAACAACATTCTCATAGTATCCTAAATCGGGCTTTAGAAGATCTATCAAACCGACCTCCTTATTAATCTGAGGAAATTACCTGAGACTGAAATGTCAAAGGGGAATCATAAGTATGGTACTTAGACTGCAAAAGCCTTCGATACTAGTCACCCCACCCCAATATATTATGTAAGAAACTTCAAGCTATCGTATAGGTTCTGTAGGATGTGTTTAAGTCCTCTTAGCAAAAGGGAGACAAATAGTAAATCAAACAAAACAGAATCAGAACCTGCCGATAACATGTGGAGTTCCCAAGGTTGTATTTGGGTCCTATTATTATTTGTTATGTCAATGATATGCCTATCAGTAGTCACAGTGACAAACTCCTACTGTATGCAGATGACGTGCTCTGTTGGTGTCGGTACGAACAGATATTGCTAAAGTTTTAACACTGGGAACGGAGTCCTGCAGAATGGTTAGTAGACAAAAAAACTATCATTACACCTATGGAAAACTGAAGCCATATCTATGGACGAAACATAAATGAGAAGGGTAAATATTTTAATGTTCAATGTAATGGAGCGCCCATCACTTTGGTTTCATCAGTAAATATTTGGGAATCCCTTGGACCATGCATGTGTCAGGTGAATTTGATAGGGAACAGTGTAGTAAAGAAAGCGAATGCCCAGACTGAAGTTCCTGTTATAGGGACAAGCACAGTAGTCTACCTACTGAGGCTCGCAGGACTATGTCTAGCCTTATACAATGCATATGGATTACGCCTGCTCTTCTTGGTACTTCTGCTTGGACAAAAAAACTGAAAGATGACTGCAAATCACCCGAACAAAATCGAAAGTTCATCTGGGGCTGGGACCAGAGAACATGTAGGCCAGGCTGAATTAGCAGCAGTTGGATCAGAGCCTGTTGACGCTGAGTAAGCAACTGAAGTAATATGTTTATAAAAATTGGCTCACAAAACAATGTCCAGAATTTTTGCTGTCAATTTTGTCAAGGTTGGGAACGCAGCATCATAGTACTTAGGGGAGAGAGCAAACTAGGTCGTACCCCCAGTAGTGGCAGCTTCACACACCTTTTATTGTACAGCAATAAAGGAATGGAACAGGATGTGCACATGGTCAAAGCAGTCATAGAGAACCAGTTTCAAGATGAGAGCCAAAAAGTGTCTGATGAATGTAGAGCTACAGAAAGGAGGGGTAATGATTTTCTATTTTTTAGCAAAAACGTGTTAAATTTTACCGTATTCTGTAATGACCCTCGTATTGTAGTTAGTCTTACTGTACCTTCGTGTAGTAGATAGTCTTTTTAGTCTGATAATAAGATGTTATCTTCATTGTAGAATAATAAGGAACAGATTATACTTTATATTATATTATAAGGTTAAAAGGAACTGGAAATAAAGTCACCTCTGTTCTGACTTTTGTGGTTATCCTAGGTTCTCTACACATATGCTGCTCATGTATGATAATTCTATGTAACTGTATTTGTGTATACATGAATAAACTTATTCATACTTTCTTATAACGTAGCAATGACTTAATGATTCCAGAAGTGCCTGTCCAACACGGTAATGAAAAGGAGGGGAAATTCCCTCTAAAGTCCTTCTGGTACTGGAGTAAAAATAACAATGCATTGCCCTGAGAGATGGTAAAACCATGGTGCTTTTCTTGACTCTAGGATGATATACATTGGTAAATTTAACTCAGTAGGCCTCTCAAAACTACATGACATTTCATAAAATAGGACTTCTGGGTGATTTGTGCAACAGTAAAGAGGCCAAAATAATGTTTCACCGAAATTCCAAAAACACTCACAGAACAATTAATCAGAAAGGGTATAGACTTGGTAACTGGTTAGAAAAGGAACTTTATTAATAAACATGATTATTTAGTCTCGGTTTAACACTGAATGCCATTCCTTCAGGACTCTGGTAAAAATACTGACCAAAAAAATTTAATAGTTCTGCCACGGCCACGTCAGCACGGTCCTCCTTAAACAGAGTCTTTGCTCATTTGATCCAATCTGCAAAATACACACTTGTAAATTTGGGAACCATCCTCCGCGACAACTGATAAATGAAATGAATCGGCGGTCACAACTTCTGGGCCTCACTCAGCTGCTGTCAGAGGAGGGACTTTTTCCCACTCATCAGCACAAGACCATTCTCACCGAGTTCCGGTTGAGCCAAGTTCAACATGTCAGCGTTCTGCAGGTCAGACTCAATGACAGGCTCCCCAGGCCCAAAACCATCACACAGTGTGCAGAAGGGTACAGGGAGGCACAGCGTCTGCCTTGTTCCCGTTTAGTCCGAAAGCACATTGAAAATTTTCAGGTATACCGTGTGCTCCTCAATTGGGTCTATTACCACCTTGTAAAAAGCAGGGTCATGCAAAACCAAACATTCCTAATTTTGGTGAGTCGCTCCAAACGTTGTTGCTAGTAGAAGGTCAAACTCCTGCAACAGGTACATCTTCATGCAATACCTACAGGTAGGTACCAGGGACTGTACGCAGACTCTACCCATAACTGTGCATTGAGGCCAGACAGGGACTCCAGTTATCCCTTTAAGAAAACAGTACAATCGGTGTAGGTGTGTCATACACTGGCTATTAACCTGCAAAGCAGGTGTATGTGCTACAAGTGTTCCCTCAAAGACATAAGCGTGACCCTCCTTCATTTTGTGTAAGGGCACAGTTGACTTATTGACATAGACCTTCATCCGAGGGGGTCAAAGACAGCTTGTCTTCTTGGATACTTGGGGCAGACAGCAATGCAAGCCACATCATGTGTATGTTTTTTATTTATTGTGGACGCATCTGCCACAGCCTGGTCCCTCAAGCATCTTACGACAATATGGCTGAGGTGGCCCTGTTTATTGCAATTTGTAAAGTGATAAGGTTTGAAAGGCCCCCTGCCATTTGACCTAGGTTGGATCCTTGGTTTGGGGAACTGGGCTGTCCCACCTGTTCCTTGTAGTCTGGACTGTGAAGCTGACTTAAAACCTCCTCGAAGTGGGGTATGGTAATCTAGGGTTATTAAACTCTGGTGGTTATTCGGTTGTTAATGGGTGGCTTAAACCTCATGAAATTTTCTTATTCCTCATTGGTGGGTAGAGAAAACTTACCATTATTAGTATGTGGGGTTTGTGGTAAATACTACCAAATTTTTGTTAGCTTAAAATCTGTCACCCAGCTCTAAAGCATTATTTAAATCATCAAGATCCTTCTCCTCAAGATTCAATTCAATCCAATTCAAAGTTTTTCTTATAAGGATTACCAATGCTGAGTTTACAGAAATTTGGTTATTGTTTGTTACATGTAGTAAAATTGTGTTTACAGAGTGTACCACTAGAACGACTTAGCATGGCTAGCATTGGGCAGATTAGTTTTATTCTTAATGTAAATATTAAAATTATGAGGTAAGTTGGTTTATAGCTAAGTGACTAAATACTAGTTTGTGAGTTTAGCAATGTGAATGCTTTTGTTTTGGACAGTAAAGTTCCAGTATTGGAGTATTCACAGGATTCATATTTTAAGATTGAGAATTAATATTTTGTTTATGGTCAAATGATAGTGAGTGACTGTAGGTGTGAACCACCAGGTGGGATTCGTTGTAGTTAGTTGAACGGGGTGTTATCAGGGAGATAAGATGTTTTTAAATGGTAGTTTTGAAGGTGATGAATGTGTCTGCAGTTCTAGGAGTTCTCAGGTAGGGTTTATTCCAGATTTTAGGGCCTTTGGACATACATTGATTTTTTGTTAAAGGTTTTAGTCGGACAGGGGAATGTCGTAGAGATGTTTGTGTCTGGTGTTATGCCTGTGAGGTTCTGTCACAATATCAAGAAAGCCATTTTAGGTCAGGTTGATATTAGAGTTTAACGGCCTGCTAGTTGTAGATTGCACAGTAGTACGTGTGGAATGTACTGAAACTGGGAGTAAGTTCTAGGTCTATGAAGAGTGGGGGGGGTGTGTTGCCAGGGATGGTGATTTAGTGATTATTCTTACTGCGCTTTTTGTTGGTTTTTATTGGTTTAGGTGGTGTTGCTGCCGTTGATCCCCAGCACAACATAGATTAGGTGGGTATGGATAAAATAAGTGAGTGGTTTATAGTGTGAGAAGGGACATTATGCGGCAGTAGTATCGTATCTTGGAGAGGATCCCACCGTTTTTGGATACTTTTTTGGTTATATGTGGATATGGGTGATGAAATTCAGGTTGTTGTCAGGGTATAAGCCTAAGAATTTGCCCCCATTATTTCTGGTAATTAGAAGTGTTGTCCATCTTAATGTTTAATTTGTGCATCTCCTGCTCTTGGCTACCAAACATGAAAATGCCTTAAGGTCAGAAGGACATTTCACAAAAGATCCTCTAACAAATTTAAGTTAATTACACCTTCTTAATTGCCTTCCCCCCTTTGAGCGACACCACTAATTGGACGTGAATTCCTTACCATATTCCAACCAAAGACTGCCTGACTGAAACCATTTAGGTCCTCTGAATTTCTGCGGTACCTTTCCCGCAACATTTGATAGCCAGTAAAACTACCTCTTTTAGCTATGATAACAGAAAAAGCCAGATCTTCTAAAGAACTAATTTAGCCTGTAAACCCATTTACCAACTAAATTGGGTTTTTGCTATGTCGCCCATTCTTTTCCGGCCAACTTGGGTTTGGCCGTACTTTCAAATAAACAGAAAAAATGGTCTGGGTTTTCTTAGGAATTTGGCCAAATTTTACGGCTTTATCCAATATGGAAAAAACAATCTACCCTTGTTTGTTGTATCTGGGGTGAGAAGCAAGCTGCCTCTTTTAGCTCTTTCTTGAGCCTAAGTCCTCTAAGCTCTCTGTTCCTGGATCTTTGTGCGCTCAATCCTTAAACCGTTCCTTTTTTTTGCCAATAGGGCTAATTTCATTTTGTTATATTACTACTTCATTATCAGGTCCTTATCATGGGGATTGATTCAATGTCACTTCAAATGCATGTCATCCTCAGAATTTCACCAGTGTCAGCCATTTTGGGAAATAATAGACCCAAATCTTACTACAGCCACAGAATAACTGCTATAAAATAATAAAGCACACAGCAAGGTACATATACTGAGTTCAGTATATCACAAGAGTTGTCATGTGTCTCCCTCAAATTAAACAGGATTGCACAAAAAAGAAAAAACCTGGAGAAAAAAAAATAAGAGCTACTGCACCAGGCCGGATTTTCTAAGAAAGTCTCCAGGCCTAGGCTATTCAGATTGGCGGGGCCCCTTTGTGAGTTACGGGTAAGCAAAGCGACCCCTTCCAGCTTGGAAGGGGGTCGGTGTGAGCCGGTTTAAGGTCTAATTAAATACATTCTGGGATATTTTAGATTAAATTTAATAGGGAAAGTCATCAGACAACCAAAACCATTTACCAACAGCATTATAATCCTTGTTAAATCATGCTTTTTAAAGAGAATGAATCAAGAACAAGCATAGTATTACTATCAGAGCAACTAGTAATGCTATTAACGTAGCTCTGACATCATGCTGACCCTCTTTAGTATAATTCAGCATAAACCACTACACCACTATTATTCCTTTATAAATCACTGACCATTATTGTTATCATTGCATCATGAATAAGGGACGAGCAAATCATATAAATCAAGAAAGTAAAGAATTGTTTATATCACAGGCACTTCTTAAATAAACTTTTTTCTGGATTTCATATTGGCAAAATCATCCAATTATATTCTGAAAAATCAAATATTTTTGTTAGATCAGATCAATGGTCAACAAGGGTAGGTTACACAATTTGTCTTGGCTCAATTGTTGAAACGGAGCTGGTTTTTTCACTCTTTTCAAAACAGATAATGAACAGTTTCCTTCAAGTTAGTAGCTGGAAGTGTTAGGTAAAGGCGATACCACTATGTCATCATTGAATAAGGTTTCTAAAGATTATTGCTTTCTTCAATGTTTCAAAGAAGCTGGGGGCGCACCCTTTTCAGTGGAGCTTTAATCTGATTCATATTACCCAGGAAATGAACTATTTCTCAAAATGTGTCATGAACATCTGCTGAAAGGTCTGTTGTTGCAACTTTAATGCAGCTTCTCTCAATTCTGCATCTGGCATAGTAGTAATTTTGAACAGAAATCCAAACTTGTCATTGAAATTCTGGTAGATTTTTTTTTTCACCAATTCTGTAATCAGTGAATCCAGAATAACGAAGTATGTAGCTGTCTTACATTTCTGCCTTGGTAGCAACACAATTTCATTGTCTGGCTCTTCAAAATTGCGTTTCCTCTTCCTTGACCGCTGATGATCAGCCCGGTAACTGTAGTCTTTCACCAGCAGTTTAGCTTTCTCTTCAAACATTTCAAAAGCTTCATCATTGAGAAGTCAGCTTACAAATTCCACTAAGCCTGCATAGAGGTTAGCATAAGTACCCTATTTCAATTTCAATTTTCTGAAGTGTCCCTTTTTCGTGGCATTTAACCGTTCCAGTATACAGTCCCAAAGCACACAGAGTAAGGCCAATTCAAAATCTTCCAATTTTTATGCTAAGCTAGGGTGCTTCGCTTCTTGTAGTTGCTGTCTGGTCTTCATCCTCTGCTATTTGGATCAAAGCAGAACGTATTTCAGCAAAGCTGTCTTTCAAAGCATGTGTTGCATCATGTTTCGCTGACCACCTTGTTGTTGATAATGATTTGATGACACCCTCCATAAAGGGTTTTTGATTTTATATACTCCACCGATGCTTTTTGAAGCAGAAAAAAAAATTAAAGAGTGCTTGAAAAAGGGTCCAAAAAAATGAAACTGCAGCGACAAAACCCCCCCGCAGCACATGACCCCAACAAGTTTAAGAAATGTGCTGAGCGGGCACAAAATTCAGCAATTTGGGTTTTTTGCTTGATACGGGTTTTCCAATTTCCATTATTTTTTCCCCAGAAAATGTTACTTGCATTGTCGTAGCTCTGGCCACCCCAACCCCAAAAAATAAGAGATCTTTGTTCAACCCAGATTTATCCTTACTACATTCTTCATTTTTTTCCCCCCCATAAAGGCCTGAAAGAAATGAATTTTATAAAGCCCCTCTACGGGCTTTACCACTGGAGCCCGACAAAGCAAACAAGATGTCAATTGATCTTTTATGTGAAATATCTGGGTTAAATCTACACTTATTGAAAGTATTTTGCATTTTTCCACAACTGCAAATAATGTTTTTTGGGAAACCTTTTTATCATCATTCAAAAAATTTTCTTGCATAAGTAGATGACATGTAAGAAAACAGTCCCCCCCCCCCCTCTTCCGGCTTTCCCCAAAAAGGCTTGACACATGTTTGCTAAGAATGGATCGAATTGGGGCTAACGGGTTCTTTTGACCCTAGGAAATTCCCAAATTGTTTTCCAAAACCAAAAAAACCCTCATTTTCCCTCCAGGGAAAGCAATCCCCTTAGAGCTAAAAAATTTTACAACAGCAACAACTTTTTCTAAAATTTTTTTCCCCCAATAAGTGCGCTCTTTTTATTTTTGTTTTTCCCAAATGAGAATCCAAAAGATAAGAAAAGAAAAGATAAATTTTTTTCGGATTTTTAACCCCCGGAGGGTTACCCCACCCAGGATCCCCCCAAGAAAGCCCGGGCGTCTTCGAGGCTGCCCCTAACTTATTTCCTTTGGGTCCTTAATCTTGCCCCCCAGGATGCCCCCCACCCCATTTCGACAAACCCACCTAGGTACCTTTTTTGCGCCTAGGTGAACGGGAAACAATGGGTGTAAGGAAACGTGTGGGAAATTTTCCCAAACCCCCGGGGGAAATCAAACCCCGGGGCCCCCTCCGTGTGTAAAGGGCGGGAGCTTTAGCCACCAACCACCGGGCCCACCCAAAAAACCCATTTTCTGGGGAAAACGAAAAAACATGGCTAAAAGGGCAGCCCCTGTGAGGTCCCTTTTTTTCATTTTCCCCTCGAAACGTTTTGGAATTTTTTCCAGTCAAATTGAACCCCGGGTTTGGAAGGTATTTTTTTTGGGGTAAAAATGTTGCATGTTTAAAACAGTACCTTTTCCTGAGTTTTTCAGAGAAACCTCCATGATCTTTTCACATTTCTGAATTTGCAAGCTTCCTAAAAAAAACATAAGGGATTTTTAAACAACAAACGCCCTTTCCATCATCATAAATCCTTGCTGATTTCCTAAAGTCAATTTTCAGAGTTTGACTGAATTTTTCCCTGCAATAAAAAGCATTACTTTGAGAACCCTGGGTTTACTTTTGGGCCAGAGGAAAGGAAATTTTTTAAAACCCAAACCTGTGGATGAAATGCCCCGTTGAACTTTGAGGGGAGACACAAAAGAAGTAGATGCTGGCTGAGAAAAAAAGGGAGGGGGGGGGTTTCCCCTTATTATTTTTTAGATTTTGCCCCGAAGTGGCTAGTTTATTGTGCACCCCATATCCTCCTTTTTGGACGGAGCGCGGAAAATATGGAAAACACAAAAGGCCTAGGAACAGGCCCCAAAGGGTTAACAGAATACAAAAAGGATTTTTTAACTACATATCAAATAGTTCACTTATTTTTTGAAAGGGCCAAATTTGGGAAATTTGCTTAGTATTTTCTGGTATTTTAAATTTCATTAATAAAAATATTTTGACATGTCCCCGGGTTTTAATTATCTGTCTGTCTCTGTTTTTCCTAAAATAAGTGGAAAATTTAAAAGCACAAAAGTGTTCGGGGAGTGACCAATGCCTGATCACAAAATTTTAAACTTTTAGTTTGATCATCATCTGGGGCGTCTCCCAAACTGCCAGAATTTACTTGAAACCCAAAAGCCTAACCCGGCCACTACAACATCAGTCAGAAAACTTTTAACCAACCAAACCTTTGGCCACTACAAAAAATAAAGCCCCAGTTTTTTTCCCCTTTTCAAGTTGCTCCCAAAAAACAACTTATCATTTTCATGTTATCATAGTGGGTTATAGTCTACTCGGGCTTCTAATTTCTTTCCCCAAAAAATTTTTTTTAAATTTTTTTATTTTCTCTCCTAAAAATTATTCCTAATGCGGGATCACATTTATCCCAAAAGTTATTTCTAAAATTCTCCTTCGGGGTACTCTTCTTGGCAAACATATCAATTTTTTCATGAAAAGTAACCCAAATTTGTGCAGGGGATCCATACAATTGTAAAATTAAATTTCCCTTTTTGTCCCTAATTTTTTGAGAAATTTTAAAACCTTTTTCTCCAAGAGCAGTTTTTGGGAAAGGTAATTATATGAGTCAAGAGCCTTAAATTTAATTCAATTCAAAAAGTTTTTTCTCTAAAAAGGGAATACAATGCTGATTTTTCCCAGTTTTTGGGGAAATTTTTTGGGTTTCCCATGTAGTAAAATTTTTAATTATAGAGTGAAAACCACTAAACGTTTAGAAAGGGTGGGCATTTGGGGCATACTTATTTTTTTTCTTAATTGTAAAATATTAAAAATTTATGGGGGTAAGTTTGGTATTATGGCTAATGACTAAATACAGTTTATGAGTTTAAGAAATTTGGGGAATGCTTTTTTTTTTTTGGCACAGTTTTTATTTTCAGTATTGGAGAAATCACGGGAAACCCATTTTTTTAAACTGAGATTAAAAATTTTCTGTTTAGGGTTCAAAGGGAGTAGCGAGTGAAAAGTGGAACCACCAGGTGGTTTTTCGGTGTTTATTTTGACGGGGTGATCAGGGAGATAAAATTTTTTGGGCCCTGTAGAGAGAAGGAGGGAAACAGAATAACTTCAAGAGTGTATCAGCCGAAAGTGGGGGGAAGGGGGGGTAGGGGGTGGGCCCCTAGGAAGGGTTGGAGGGGGGGGGTAAAGGAGGTTTTGTTGCGGGGGGGCTTGGATTTCCCCAAAAGGCATGCGTGAGCGTGTTTGGGATGGGAGGGGAATGGAGACAAATGGTTTTTAATACTTGACGTCCCTTTTGGGAGTGTGAGCAAAGTAAAAATTATTAAGGGTTTCAGGGAAACCGGCAGGCCGGACTTTGGGGCCGGGAAAGAGGGGAAAAGTACAGTGCCTGCACTCTGAAGGAGGGGTTTTTTAATTTTTCATTTTAAAAAACTTTTAGTGTAAACACCCTTCCTTGGCCCAAGCCCAGTGGGGAGTGAATGATGGTAAAAGGTTTTTCTTTTCCGGGCCACCCTCCCCTTGGGGGGAATCGGCCGGGTGTAAATAATAAAAAAAAAAAAAAAAAAATTTTTTTCTAAGGGTATTTTTTGAAGGGGGAATGAATGTGTCGGGCATTTTCTAGATTTTTTTGGGTTTTTTTTAGGGTTTTTCCAGTTTTTTTAGGGCCTTTACATCCCTTTGGGAATTTTTTTTGTAAATTTTTAAGTCGGACAGGGGAAAATGTCGTAGAGATGTTTGTGCCCCGGGTGTTATCCCGTGGGTTTTGTCACAACTTAAAGAAAGCGTTTTGGGTGACCCCATAGAATCAAAATTTGATGATAGAGTCAAGTCAGTGTCAAAAAGGTTTTGGGTTTTAGCGCCCATTGGGTTTTGAAAAACAATTCATTTTGCAGTGTAGACGCCCATTGTTAATTCTTATGCCTAATCAAAAAAAATTTTAATTATGTTCTTAACTAGGGGAGGGGGCAACAAGAGCAGTTTCAGCCCTGCCAAAAAACTCCTGTTTAAAACCAAACATTGTATATTACTTTTGATAACTTATTACACCATTTGGGTGAAAATTTCCCCTTGAGCATTTTGCTCTAACAAGAGTTTTAAAGGGAAAAAAAATTACTAGAAATTAAGCTTTTTGGGGAAAGGGACTTGTAGGTATGTATTTTTAAAGAAACACATCTTCCATGGAGGGGTGAAATGCTTTTGTTGCCTACATTTGATACATTTTCATCCCGGTTTAAATAAAACTTAATGAAATTTGCATTTTTTTCCCACAATCCTTTAGATCTGTGTGTATTTACCTCAAACATTTTTGGAAAGGGAATTCCACGGGGACAGTGTCGGGTTTTTCTTTTCTCAACATTCCAATCCCGGGTACAGTTTTAAATTTTCCCAACAATCCTATCATTTGAGTTAAAAATACCAACCCTTCCTCATTTAAAAAAATTTTTTTTAAAATCGGGACAGCCAAGAAAAACCCTTTGAGAGTTTCTTTTTTTGCTTTAAACCCCAAAGGTGGGAGAGAACTTTCTCTAGCTAATATCAACGGAGAGCATAAATAAATTTTGGGCCTAACATGGGCTATGTAAAATAAATTCTCACGATTCTCACATTAGCCCCATAGTAGGGTTTACCAGAAACCCGGATTTGAAAAGCATTTACCTATTTTGCATTTTTTTGTTTGGGTTGGGGTAAAATGGATTTTTTAAAAGGGGTACATCAACACCAAGATATCTTAATTTTTTAACGTAGCTAATGATTTCACCCTCAAATGGGGGAATTGGGTTTGGGGGGGGGGATGTCGCTTATGCTTTTTTAAAATAATCTTTTTTTTAAAGGGGAAATTTTAATGAGGCCTAGTTGATTACAAATTCCCTTTGAACTTCTTTTAAGAATGGTTTTTCATTTTCTTATGCCCTTTTGTAGGATCATGTATAAATAAAGGCATTAGCAAAAGCTAAAATTTTTTTGGGTTTAGGCGGGTAGAGCTTTTTGGGGAAGGGGAAATTAAAAATCAGAATATTAAATAGCATGGGCCTAAAAAACCCCTCCCTGCGGTTTACCAAAAGACATTTTTTTAGAATCACTTCTAAAACCCTTTTGGGTAAAGGACGGGAGGATAATCTGTTTGACGGGTTTAATCCTTTTATCCAGCAGATTTAACTACCCCCAAATATTCTTTTTGGGCTAGTTCATGTAGAAAAAACGGTTCGTTCGCAATATAAAATGCAGATTTTAATAAAAGAAAAGGGGTAAAACTAGAAAGGGGGTGGGGCTGGAAAAGGGAAAAAACATTTTTCTGACCCCTTTCAAAACCTTTCATGAACCCTAGGGGTGGGGGGAAAGTTGGTGTCTGATTCGTAGTAAGTTTTTTAAAAAGCATCTTTTTGCAAAATTTTTCCCAAAGACAACTAGTTAAGGAGATCGGCCAAAATGATCAGGCGGGTTGGGGCTTTAGGGATGGGAAACAATGAGACAAAAGGTCCGGGAAAGTGGGAAGAACCCCCTCAATGAAACGGAGATTATACATTCCCAAAAAAGGGGTTTATCAGGCACTTCCCTTTAGAGTTCGAGAATATCATAGGTTATACCATCCTCTCCAGGGGGCATTTTGATCGCCCTTTTGGGTTTAATGCATTTTAATTCATACTGGGTAAAAAAAGGCAATCACTCTCTTTCAATATTTTGGGGCCCAAAAATTTAAATTTTCATTTTTAAACATTTCTTCAAAGTACCTCAAAATTTTTTCTAATATGAGATGGAAGGTTTTCATGCCGGGATTTTTTGGGACCAGCCCATTTATGAGGTCATTTGCTTTTACAAGAGGAAAGGGTGGCAACATCCCCCAGTTTTTTTCCCGGGTTGTTTTATTTATCCCTTTTCCCCAACCCCCAAACTAAAAGGGGGTGGCCCCTTTTTAATCCACTAACAAACTTTTCCCTTTTCCTTTTTTGCCTAATTTTTCCCTTTTTTCTTTTCCCTTTTCATTTGTTAGTGCACTTGGGAACGTTTCTGAGCAGGTCGGGGTTCTAATTTTTTTCCACGGTATGCTTTACCAAATCCCCCTACCTGAAAGTTTTTTAGATTGCATACTGGGAAATCAAAAATAGTATTTACTTGGTTTTTTTAATTTTTTACTTTATAGGGGGGGGGAAAAATTTTTTTTCCTATTCCGGGGGCCCCCATTTTATCTGTGAGAACACTCTCAAAAAGGGGGAAAATTAAATCATAAATTAAATTTTTGTGTCCCAATTTGGCTCGAAATTTCCCTTTATAAAATTAATCCAAGTGGTTAATAAAGTTTTTCTCTGTGTTCGGGTTTTGGGAGAATAATTTTCCCTCCTTCTGTATTTACTCCTTGATTGCTGGTTTGTGACCCAAGTTTGGCAGTTGTTAGTCTTGGGAAGGGGATAAAATAAAAAGATCATCAACATGACAGAGTCAATTGCACCCATATAATGTATTAAACCCAAAGGGACCAGATCAAGTATGCCCCCCCAAATTTTATTTGAGTAGCTCAGAAAGGCCCACAATTCGAACATATCAGCTCTTTTTAGCAATTTCACAAATTTTAAGTTTCATTGGGGGGGGTTTTTTTAAAAGGGACCCCCCCAAAAAAAAAAATTTTTTGTCGGGCATTAAAATTTTCCAAGAATGATGGGGGGGGGTTCACTTTTAAAGCGATCGGGAAAAGAAACGGGTCGAAGCTGGTTTCGCTGGGGCATAGAGATTAAAAATTTTTTAGGGAAAAAATCCCTGCATGTACTTTGAAAACCATGATACTGCATGTTAACTCGACTCTGAAAAGGAAAAGGAGTAAAATGTGGAAAGGGTTTTTTTCCCGACATACACAAAAAAACATTTGGTTGACCTTGGGTTATCACTGCATATCCGGCCAAGTTTGGGGGGTGCTCCATCTTTAAATCTACTTTCCCTGAAAAACGTTAAATTTTTCAAATTAAAATTTCAAAGTTTATTCTCTTTAAGGGAAATACAAGCTTGTTTACAAAAATTTGGTTATTGTTTGGTTTAACATGAAAAAAAATTGGGGGATTACAGATGTACCATAGAACGCTTAGCAGGTTTGCATTTGGGGCATACTTATTTTTATTTTTAAATGTAAAATATTAAAAATTTAATGAGGTAAGTTGGTTTTAATGGCTAAGTGACTAAAATTTTTTTTGTGAGTTTAAACATGTAAATTTCTTTTGTTTTGGCACAGTATATATTTTTTCAGTTTTGGGAAAGTATCACAGGATTCATTAAAAAAAAGGGACGGGGAGATTAATATTTCTGTTTAGGGTTCAAATATGTGCGAGTGTAAGGGTAAAACCAACCGGGGTTTTATTTGTGAAGTTATTGAGGGGGTGCCCGGGAGATAAGATTTTTCAAAAGGTAGTTTTAAAAGGGGGGAATAAAATGGGGTTCTGCAGTTCTAAGTTTCTCAGGTAGGGTTTTCCAGATTTTAGGGCCTTTGACATACATTGAATTTTTTGAAAAGGGTTTAGTCAGACAGGGGGAATGTTTAGAGATTTTGTTTTTTGGTGTTAGCCTGGGGGTTCTGTCAAAAACTATCAAAAAAACTTTTTAAGGTCAATTTTTAAATTTTGGAGAAAAAAGGGCCCTGTAAAATAAGATTGCACAGTAGTAAAGTGGGGGATTTTACTAAACCTGGGATTAATTTTAAGATTTTGGAAGGTGGGGGGGGGGGGGGCTGCCGGGGGAAAGGGATTAGTGATTTTTCCCTTACTGAAACTTTTTGTTGGGTTATTTTTGGTTTTGGGGTGTGTTCGCAGGTTGATCCCCAAGCACAAATACATGGTGAGGAAAGGGATAAATAAGTGATTGGTATGGGGGAGAAGGGGCTTTTTTGCGGAAACGAAGTATCGTATTTTGGAAGGACCCCAACCTTTTTTGGATCCCTTTTTGGCTATAATCTGGATAGGGGTGCTAAAAATTCATTTTATTGTCAAGGTAAAGCCTAAAAATTTTTTTCCCCCTTTATTTTTTTTGGAAAATTTAGAGGGTGTCAATAAAAAAATGTTAATTTGTGCATCTCCTGTCTGCAAAACCCAAACATAAAAAAGGGTAATTTTGTCAGTTTTAAAAAGCGTAAGTTTTGTTGGCTGTCATCCAACCCCGAATATTTTAATCAGCTCCTCTTTCACAAGGGGTTTTTAAGGGTGGCAAATTAGGGGGGAAGTGACAAAAGTTTGTTAAACACAAAGAGAATGGTTTTTGGGTGTTGGGAAAACTTTGGTGGGTTTAAATTGATGTATATGAGGAAGAGAAAGGGCCCAAAGGGGACATTTCCCCTTCGGAATCCATTATCAATTTGGCCGTGTTGGCTGATGCCGTGTTTTTAAGGGTACGTACTAAACCCTTTTAAAGAAATGAAATTTTAAAAAAAAGCAAGCCCCCTTGGCCCTTATCCGAAGGGGCCCCAAGTTTGGGAGTAGGTTTTTCGGGTTTACTGGGGAAAAAAGTTTTTTCATGGGTTCAAAAAAAAATTCAAGTGGATTTTTCCTTTTTTTTTCCAGTGCTGTTTTAAAGCAGTTTTTAGCTTTTTTAAATGTTTGCTCATTATGCTTTTTTTTTTCCTGAACCCCAAACTGGGCAAGGGGTTAGTTTTTTTAAAAGCCGTTATAAATGAAAAAACAGCCCTTGCACTTTTTTCCCCTTTTTAAAGATTTTGATAGCAATGGAAAATTAGATATTGGCCTATATTTTGTTTAAGTCTTGGGGTTTCACCACCTTTATGTTTTGGTTTGAAACCCTTTTTTTTTTTTTTGATTAATTTTTTTTTTTTTTTTTTTTTTTTTTTTTTTTTTTTTTTTTTTTTTTGGGGAAAAAATTTTTTTTTTTATTTTTTTTTATTTTTTTTTTTTTTTTTTTTTTTTAAAAATTTTTTTTTTTAATTTTTTTGGGTTTGAGCTTTTGGTTTTTTATTTTTTCCCAAAAAAGGGGTTTTTTTGGGTTTTTTTAATTTCCCTTTTTTGTTTTAAAAAATTTTTTTTTTAATTTTTTGGAAATGAATGGAAAAAAAATTTTTGGGCCCTGGCTTATTTTTTTCAAAATTTGGGCTTGAAGGACAAAATTCCCCCGGAAGATAAAATTTTTGTGATTTTTTTTTTTTTTAAAATGACTTTTTGGGTCAAGTTTTGGGTTAAGAAAGAGGAATAAAATTTCCTTAGGTGGGCCCCCGGATCTTGGTGGGTGTAATTTTACGGGCCCCGAGGGTTAAAAGAATTTTTTTTTTTGTTTAAATTTTGGGTTTACTTGTTTTGGGGTAAGGTGGGAATTTTGGTAGTTTCCCCGTTTGGGGGGTTTTTGGTTAGGGGCAATAATTTCCTTGGTTTTTTAGTTTTTTTGGGTTGAAAAGGTGTTTTCCCCATTTTTTTATTACACTATTCTAGTGGGTTTGGGGTTGAATCTACTGGAAAAGGTGGTTTTTTAGTTTTGTTTTGGCTTTTTTTTTTCCCCCTTTGGGGAAATTTTTGATGAATAGGAAAAGGAAATTTTGTTTTAAAGGGCCCTTAATTTTTTTTCCAAAAATTAAAAAATTTTCCCCTTTTTTTTCCAAAGAATTCAAGACTTGGTTTGGTTGGTTAAAGACCCCCCAAATTTTTTGGCAAAAGCCTTTGTTTTGGGGGGTGAGAATCTGTTTTTGTTTTTAAAAAAAGGGAAGGGGGGTTTGTTTTAAAGTCAAAGGGGGTAATTTTTTTAAGGGAAAAGATGTTGTTTTTATCAAAAATTTTTCCCTTGGGAGAATTTTTGTAGGAAAAAAACCGGGTTTTTTCCTGGGTTTTGTTTGGGTTGAATTTTTTTTTTAAAAGGGCCTCTCTTTTGGGGTTTTAAAATTTAGGGATTTTTTGTTTGTGGTTGGTTTTAACAACTGTTTGTGGAAGTAGGGTAAATGGTTTTGGTTTTTTGGAAACCGGGGGTTATCCCTAAATTAAGGGGGTTTTGGTTTTTGGGTCCAAAAAATATGTTCTATTATTTCAAATTTTGCCCCCCTTTTTAAACCCCTGGTTTTTGGTTTTTTTTATTTTTTTTGGTAAATAGAAGTGGTTTTTTTCCAAAATTTTAAAAAAAATAAAAATTAAAAACCCTCCCCACTATAAGGAAAGGGGATGGGGAAGGGGGGGGGGGGGGGGGGGGGGGGGGGGGGGGGGGGGGGGGGGGGGGGGGGGGGGTTTTTTGGGGGGGGGGGGGGGGTTGGGGGGGTTTTGGGGGGGGGGGGGGGGTGTTTGGGTTGGGGGGGGGTTTTTTTGGTTTGGGGGTGTTTTAATTTTGGGGGGGGTTTTGGGGTGTTGGGGTGGGGGGGGTTGGGGTTTGAGGAAAAAAGGTTTTGTTTTTGATTGGGGGAAATTGGGGGTTTGGGGGGGGGGGGGGTTTTGGGGGGGGTTGTTGGGGGTTGGGGGGGGGGTTTTTAAGAGGTAAGGAGGGGGGGGTTTATATTTTTTGTTAATTTTTGTTTTTAAATTGGGAAATTTTACATTTTTATTAAATATGGGGGTTTTTGATGCCTTGAAATAAATATTTCTTTAATTTTTTTGATTTGTAAATTATTGATTTTAAAATTTTCGGGTTTTCCGTGAAAACCTCAATTTTTTAGGTTTTTAAATTTAAAATGGTTTTTTAAAAATAATCCATGTTTTGGTGTTTTCTAATTTTTATTTTAAAGGGTTTGAAGTTTTTAAACAATAAATACAAAAAGGTATTTTTGGCCCTTTTTTAGGGTTAGACCAAAAAAATTTACACAAAATAAAAATTGAGGGTTCCCTGGGGTTTTTTTTTATAACACAAATTTTTTTAAAAAATAAATTTTTAAATTAGTATAAAAAAAAGTAAAATTTAAAAGAAATTTTATAAAAGAAGGGATAAAGGGGGTTAACAAAAAAAGGGTTAATAAGGACTTTTGTGGAAGCTTTTTTTTTAAACTGAGAGTAAAATTCCAATGGGTTTTAATCTAAAATGAAAAATTAAAAAAACCTATCCTCCCCGTTTTTGGAAACCCCTTTTGGTCAATAAAAAGGTTTTTGGGTATTGACTAGGGCCTTTGGGGAGAATAAGCAAAGGGTACAACTAAATTTTTAAACTAAAAAAAAAAAAATAAAAATTAAAAAATCCCCAAAAATTAAAAGTGGGACCGGGCTCTCACTAGTATTTGCACTATTTTTCAAATATGGGAAAAAAATTTTGGAAATTGCCCTATGAAATTGAGGAGAAAGACTATAGTAAAACAACTTTATTCTAAAAATTTAATAAAAATACAAAAATTACAAATGGCCCCAAAAGTCCTCACTAGAAAATTGCACTTTTGCCTATTATAGGGGAATTTTGGTATTGACTATTTTTTAGCTGAATGAGCTAAAAGTAAAACTGTAAATTAATCTAATAATATAATGAAGGAACAAGACTCTAAATTTAATTGCACTAAGGTTTTAAAAAAGTTTTTACAAGAATTAGAGTAAAATTTGGTTTTAAATTGACGGGATAAAATTAAGGAAAGGCAAAAAAAAATAATAAAAAACAAAAAAATTTTGATAAAAATAAAAATGGCAAATGACTTGGTTAAAAAATAGCTTTTAAAGAGGGTAGAAAAGGAGATAAAAAAGTTGTAGTTAAAATACTAGTTAAAAAATAGGGAATAAAAATGGTCAAAAAAGGGAGTTTACAATAAGTTTGATCAATTTTTTTTAAAAGTAAAAGGGGGCCCTTTTAATAGGGTTTTAAAGGAATAAAATTTGGGGGCAATTGGGGTATTTTTTAAAGGGGTAAATTTTATTGAAGACAAGAAAAGGAAAGTTTAAAAGAAGGAATAAGAGGGGAACAGTGATGTGGAAAAGTTGAAAAAGGAAAATAGTTTCTGTAGTTTATTTAATACAATTAAGAGTTTTGAGGTAGAATTTTTCGTTGAGTACAACAATGAAAAAAAATTTTTTTAAAAAAGGGGGGGGGAAAAAAAAAAATTAAAATTAAAAATTTTTGGTTTTTTTTTCCCTTTGTTTTCCCCCAAAAAATTTTTTTTTTAAAATTTTAAAAAAAAAAGGGGGGGGGGGGTTTTTTTTTTTCCCCCCCAAAAATTTTTTTTTCCCCCAAAAAAATTTTTGGGGGAAAAAAAGGGGGTTTTTTTTTTTTAAAAAAGGGGTTTTTTTGTTTTTTAAAAAATTTTTTTTTTCTTTTTTTTTTGGGGTTTTTTTTTTTTTTTTAAAAAAATTTTAAAAAAAAGGGTTTTTTTCCTTTTTTTTTAAACCTTTAAAACCCTGGGGGGGAAAAAAAGGGGGGGGAAAAATTTTGGGGGGGGGAGGTTCCCGGGGGTTTTTGGGCCGGGTTTTTTTTTAAAAAAATTTTTCCCCCTTTTTTTTTTTGGGTTTTTTAAATTTAGGGGTTTTTTTTTGGGGTTTTTTTAAACCCCTTTTTTTTTTTTGGGGGGAATTTTTTAAAAGGGGGGGTTTTTGGGGGGTTTGGGTTTTTTGTTTTTTTTCCCGGTTTTTTTAAAGGGGTCCTTTTTGGGGGGTTAACCAAAACCCCGGGGGTTTTCTTAAATTTTTTGGGGGTTTTTTTTTTTTTTTTTTGGGTTTGGGGTTTTTGGGGGGGGAAGGGGTTTTTTTGGGGGCCCAAGTTTTTTTCCAAACCCCGTTTTTTTAAGGTTGGGGGGGTTTTTTTTGGCCCCTTTTTTTTTTTTTCCCAAATTTTTTTTTTTTGGGTTTTTTTTTGGGGTTTTGGGGAAAAGGGGTTTTTTTTGTTTCCCAAAACCCTTCGGGGGTTTTTTAAAAAGGGAATTTTGGGGGTTTTTGGGGTTTAAAAGGGGGGAAAATTTTGGGGGGTTTTTTTTTGGGGTTTTTGGGGTTTTGGGGGGGGTTTTTTTTTTTTTTTGGTTCCGGGAAACCCCCCCGGGTTTTTTTTTTAAAATTTTTTTTTTTGGGGGGGGAAAAAAAAATTTTGGGAAAAAAATTTTAAAAATTTTTTTTAAAATTTTTTTTTTTTTTAAAAAAAAAAGGGGGGGGCCCCCCCCGGGGAAAAAAAATTTTTAAAAAATTTTTTTAAATTTTTTTTTCCCTTTTTTTTAAAAAAAAATTTTTTAAAAAAACCCTTTTTTTAAAAAAAACAAATTTTTTTTTTGGAAAAATTTTAACAATTTTTTAAAAACCCCTTTTCCTGGGAAGTCTTAAAAATTTTTTTTTTTTAAAAATTTTTTTTTTCCCCGGGGTTTTTTCCCCCCTTTTTTTACCCTTTTTTAAAAAAATTTGGTTTAAAAAAAAATTTTTGGGGGTTTTTTTAAACCCCCAAAAAAAATTTTTTTTTTTTTTTTTTTAAATTTTTAAATTTTTTTTTTTTTTGGGGGGCCCAAAAGGGGCCCCCTTTTTTTTCCCCCCATTAAAAACCAAAATAAAAAATTTTTTAAAAAAAATTTTTTTTTAAAAAAAAATTTTTTAAAAAAAAATTTTTTTTTTTGGTTTTCCTTTTTTTTGGGGGGCCCCCCCCCCCCGGGGCCCCTTTAAAAAAAAAATTTAAAAAAAATTTTTTTTTGGGGGAAAAAAAAAAATTAATTTTTTTTTTTCATTTTCCTTTTTTTTTTTTTTTTTTTAAATTTTTTCCCCAAAAAATTTCCCAAAATTTTGGGGGCCCCCCCCCCCTTTTTTTTCCCTTTTTAACTTTTAAGGCCCCCCGGGGGGGTTTTTTTTTTTTTTAAAAAAAATTTTTTAAAATTTTTTTTGGGGTTTTAAAAAATTTGGGAAAATTTTTAAATTTCCCCTTTAAAAAAAAAAAAATTATTTTAAAAAAAAAAAAACCTTTTTTAAAAAAAAAAAATTTTTTTAAAAAAAGGGGCCCCCCCAAAATTAAAAACCAAAAAAAAAGGGGGGAAAATTTTTCCCCCCCCTTTTTTTTTTCCCAATTTTAAAAGGGGAAAAAAAATAAAAAAAGAAATTTTAAATTTTTTTTTAAAAAAAAAAATTTTAAAAAAAATTTTTTTTAAAAAACCTTTTGGGGAAGGGGGAAAAAAAAAAAAAAGGGAAAATTTTTTTAAAAAAAAAAATTTTTTTTTTTTTTTTTTTTAAAGGGAAATTTAAAAATTCTTTTATTTTAAAGGCCTTTTGGGAAAAAAAAAAAATTTTCCCCCCCAAATTTTAAAAAAAAAAAAAACCCTTTTAAAAAAAAAACCCCCCCTTTTTTTGGAAAAAGGGTTTTTTTTTTAGGGGTTTTTTTTTAACCCCCCCCTTTTTTATGAAACCCCTTTTTCCCCCTTTGGTTTTTTTTTTTTTTTAAAAAAAATTTATTTTAAATTTTTTTTTTAAAAAAAAAAAAAATTTTTTCCCCCCAAAAAAAAAAATTTTTTGGGGGAAACCCCCAAAAAAAGGGGGCCGCCCCCAAAAAAAACCCCCCAACCTGGGCCCCCAAGCCCCTTTTAAAAAAACCTTTTTTTGCCGGTTTGGCCCGGCCCCTTTTTTTTTTTTAATTTTTTCCTTATTTTTGGGGGTTTTTTAAAAAAAAAAAAAATTTTTTTTTTTAAAAAAAAAAAAAATTTTTTGGGAACCCCCAAAATTTTTAAAAACCCCCCCTTTTTTAAAAATTTTTTAAAAAAAAAACCCCAAAAAAGGGAAAAAAATTTTTTGGGGGGAAAATTTTCCCCCTGCCCTTTTTTTAAAAAAAAAAAAATTTTTTTTGGGGTTTCTATTAAAAAAACCCCTTAATTAAAAAACCCGGGGGGGAAAAAAAGGAACCGTTTTAAAAAAAAAAATTTTCCCTTTTAATTTTAAAAATTTCCCGGGAAAATTTTTGGTTTTTTTTTAAAAAACCCCCCACTATAGGGGAAAATTTAAAAACCCCAATTAAAAAAAACCCGGTAAAAACCCAAAATTTTAAATAAAGGGGGTTTAAAAAAACCCCCCCTTTTTTTTAAGGTTTAAAAAAACCAAAACCCCTTTTTAAATTTTGGGGCCAAAAAATTTTAAAAACCCCCTTCCCTTTTTAAAAAAACCTTTTCCCCCCCGGGGAAAAAAAACCCCAAAAATTTTTTCCCCCCCCTTTTTGGGAAAAAAAAATCCTTGACTAAAGGGGAACTAAACCCTCCCTTTTTAAAAAAAAAACCAAAAAATGGCCCCCCCTTTTTTTTTAAAAAAAAAATTTTTTTTTACCCCAAAAAAAAATTTAAAAAGGGGGGAAAAAAAAAAACCCAAAGGGGGAAAAAAAAAAAAAAAAAAACTAAAACCCAAAAAAAAAAAAAATTTTTTTTTTTTTTTTTAAAAAAAAAAACCAAAACCCTTTTAAAAGGGGAAAAATTTTTGGGAAAAAAAAACCTTTAAAGGGAAAAAAACCTTTTAAAAGGGAAAAAAAACCCCCTTTTTTGGGGAAAAAAATTTTAAAAGGGTTTAAAAACCCCTTTTGGGTTTTTTTAAAGGGGGTTTTTTGGGGGGCCCCCCCCCCCCTGGGGTTTCCCCGGGGGGGGGGGCCCCCCCCGGGGCCCCCCCAGGCCCCCGGGGGGGGAAAAAAAAGGGGGTTTTCCGGGGGGGGGGTTTTGGGAACCCCCCCCTTTTTTTGGGGAAAAAAAAGGGGGCCGGGCCCCCAAAATTTTAAGGGGTTTTTTTTAAAAATTTTCTTTCAAGGGGGGGGGGTTTTTGGGCCCCTTTATTTTTTTGGGGGGTTTTTTTTTAAAAAGGGGGTTTTTTTTAATTTTGGGGGGGAAAAAAACCCCCCCCTTTTTCCCTTTTTTTTTTTTGGGGGCCCGGGTTTTTTTTTTGGGGGGAAAAAAAAATTTTTTTTTTTGGGGAAAAACCCCGGGGGAAAAAAGGGACCCTTTTTTTAAAATTTCCCCAACCCCGGGGGCCCCCAATTTTTAAGGGGTTTTTTTTTTTGCCTTTTTGGGGGGGGGGAAAAAAGGGGGAAAAAAAATTTTCCCCTTTTTTTTGGGCTTTGGGGGGTTTTTTGTTTTTTTCCAAAAAAATTTTTTTTTTTTTTTTTTCCCTTTTTTTTTAAAAGGGGTTTTTAAAAAAACCCCCAATTTAAAAAAAACCAACCCCTTTTTTTGGTTGTTTTTCCCCCCAAATTTTTTGGGGGAAAAAATTATGAAAATTTTTTCCCCCAAAAAAAGGGGTTTTTTTCCCCCGTTTGATTTTAAAAAAATTTTTTTTTAGGCCCCCCTTTTTTTTTTAAAAAAAAACCCCCCCAAAATTTAAAAGGCCCCCTTTTTTTTTTTTAAAGGAAAAAAAAAATTTTTTTATTCCCCGGGGGGGGGGGCCCGGACCGGGGGGGCCGGTTTTTTAAAACCCCCCGGATTTTTTTTTTAAATTTTCCCCCCCAAAAAAAAGGGAAAAAATTTTCCAAATTTTTTTTTTTCCCTTTTTTTTTTGGGGTTTAACTTGGAAAAGGCCCTTTTTTAAAAAATTTTTTTTTTTTTGCTTTTTTTGTTTTTTTTTTTTCCCCCCCCCCTTTTTTTTTGGGGGGGGGGGGGAAAAAAACCCCCCCCGGGGGGTTTCCCAAGGGGGGAAAAAATGGGGGGTTTTTTTTTTTCCCCCCCAAAATTTTTTTTTTGGGGGGGGGGGAAAAACTTTTTTTCCCTTTAAACCCCCTTTGGGGGGGTTTTTTTTTTTTTTTTAAAATTTGGGGCCCCCCTTAAAAACCCTTTTTTTTTGGGAAAAAGGGGGGGGCTTTTAAAAAAAGGGGGGGTTTTTTTTTTGGGGGGTTTTTTAAAAAAGGGGGAAAATTTTGGGGGGAAAAAAGGTTTTTCTTTGGGAAAAAATTTTTGGGTTTTTTTCCCAATTAAAAAATTTTTTTTTTTCCCCCCTGGTTGGGGGGCTTTTAAAAAAATTTTTGGGTTTTTTTCCTAATTTTCCCCCGGAACCCAAAATTTTTTTTGGGGGGCCCTTTTAATTTTTCCCCTTTTGGAAAGGGGGGGTTTTTTTTGGGTTTTTTTTTTTTTTTCTTTTTTTCCCCCCAAAAAAAAAAAAGAAAAAAAAAAAAAAAGGGGGGTTTTTTTTTTTTTCCCCCTTTTTTCCGGTTTCTTTTTCCCCCAAATTTTTTTTTTTTTTTTTCCCTTTTTAAACCCCTTTTTTTCCCGGGGGGAAAAATCCCCCCTTTTTTTTTAATTAAAAAATTTTTTTTTTTAAAATTTTTTTCCCCCCCCCAAAAAGGGGTTTTTTTTCCCCCTTTTTCCCCCCCCCTTTTTTTTTTTAATTTTTTTAAATTTTTTTTTCCCCCCCCCCTTTTTTTTTTTTAAGGGTTTTTTTTGAAAACCCCCCTTTTTTTTTTTTTCCCCGGGGGGGTTTTTTTAAAAAAAAAGGGTTTGGGGGGGTTTTTTTTTTTTTTAAATTTTTAAAAAAATTTTTTTTGGGGGGGGTTTGGGTTTTTCCCCCGGGGGGTTTTTTTGGGTTTTTTTTTCAAATTTAAAACCCCCTTTGGGTTTTAAATTTTTCCCGGGGCCCCCAAAAAAAGGGAACCCCCCCCCTTTTTTTTTTAATTTGAAACCCCCGGGGGGGGGGGGGTTTTTTTTTAATTTTTTTTCCCCCCCAAATTTTTTTGGCCCCGGGGAAAAAAATTTTTTTTTTTTTTTTCCCCCTTTTCCCCTTTTTTAAAAAAAAAAATTTTAAATTTTGGAATTTTAAAAAGGGGGTTTTTTTGGGGGGCCCCCCCCCCCCGGTTGGGGGGCCTTTTTTGGGGGTTTTAAAAAGGGGGTTTTTTTTTTTTCCCCCTTTTTTCCCCCCTTTCCCCCCAAAAGGGTTTTTTGGGGTTTTTTTTTTTCCCGGGGGGTTTTTTTTAAAAAAATTTTTAAAGGAAAATTTTTTTTGGGGGGTTTTTTCCCCCCTTTTTTTTGGGGGGAAAAAAAGGGGGGGGGGGGGGGGCCCCCCGGGGTTTTTGGGGGTTTTTAGGGGGGGGTTTCCTTTTCCCCCCCTTTTTTTTTTTCCCCCAAAAAAAAAATTTTTTTTGGGGGGGCTTTTTTTTTTTTTTGTTTTTTTTTGGGGGGTTTCCCCTTTTTTTCCCCCAAACCCCAAAAAACCCCCCCTTTTTTTAAAAATTCCCAAAAAAACCCCTTTTTTTTTTTTGGGGGGGGTTTTTTTTTTTTTTTTCCTTTCCCCTTTTTTTTTTTTTCCCCCCCCCCCCCCAAAGGGTTTTTTTTTTTCCTTTTGCCTTTTTTTAAACCCCCCCTTTTTTTTCCCCCCCCCCCCCCCCAAAAAAAGGACCCCCCTTTTTTTGGAAAAACCCCCTTTTTGGGGCCCCCCCCCTTTTTTTTAAAATTTTTTTCCCTTTTTTTTTTTTCCCCCCCCCCCCCTTTTTTCCCCCCGGGGGGATTTTCCCCCCTTTTTTTTAAAAAAAAGGGAAAAATTTTTTAAAAAAAAGGGGAAAAATTTGTTAAAAAAAAAACCCCCCCCCCCCTTTTTTTTGGGCAACCTTAAATTAAAATTTTTCCCCGGGAAAACCCCCTTTTTTTAAAAAAACCCCCCCCAAAAAACCCCCCCCTTTTAAAATTTTTCAGGGGGAAAAAAAAAAAAAATCCAAAAAAAAATTTAAATTTTTTGGGTTTTTTAAAAAAAAAAAAAAAAAACCCCCCCTTTTTTAAAAAAAAAGGGGAAAAATTTAAATTAAAATTTCCCCCCCAAAAAAACCCCCCAAAAAAACCCAACCCCTTTTCAAACCAAAAATTTTTTTCCCCCCCCCAAAAAAAAAACCCCAAACCAAAAAAAAAAAAAAATTTTTTAAAAAAAAAAAAAATAAAAAAAAATAAAACCCCAAAAAAAACTTATTTCCCCAAAAAAAAAAAAAAAAACCCCTTTTTTTTTTCCCCCCCAAATTTTTTCCCTTTTAAAAACCCCAAAAAAAAAAAAAAAACTTTCCCTTTTAAAACCCCCTTTCCCCCCCCTTTTTTTTTAAAAAAAAAAAAAACCCTAAAATTTTAAATTTAAAAAATTTTTAAAAAAAACCCTTTTTTTAAATTTTTCCTTTTAAAAACCCCCCCCAAAAAAAAAAATTTAAAACCGCCCCCAAAAATTTTTTTAAATTTTTAAAAAAAATTTTTTTTTAAAACCCCCCTTTTTTTTTTTTTAAAAAAAAAAAACCCCCAAAAATAATTAAAAAAAATTTAAAAAATTTTTTTTTAAACCCCTTTTTTTTTTAAAAATTTTTTTTCAAAAAAATTTTTTTTAAAGGAAAATTTTTTAAAAAAAAAAACCCAAAAAAAAATTTTTTTTTTTATCCCCCCCAAAAAAAAACCCAAAAAAAAACCCCCCAAAAAAAAAAAAAAAAGGGAAATTTCCCAAAAACCAAAAAAAAAAAAAAAAAAAAACCCCCCAAAATTTTAAAAAAAAATTTTAAAGAAATTTCCCAAAAAAAAAAAAAAAATTTTAAAAAAAAAAGGGGGCCCCCCCCCGGCAAAAAAAATAAAGGGGTTAAAAATTTAAAATTTTTAAAAAAAAAGAAAAAAAAAAGGAAAAGAAAAAAAAAATTTTTTAAAAAAAAAACCAAGGGAAAAAAAAATTTTGGAAAAAAAGAAACCCCCAAAAATTTTTTTTTTTTTTAAAAAAAAAAAAGAAAAAAAAAGGCCCCCCTTTTTTGGGGGAAAAAAAAAACCAAAAAAAATTCCCCCTAAATCCCAAAAGGGGGGTTTAAAAAAAGCCAAAAAAAAAGTAAAAACCTTTGGTTTTTGGGGGGGAAAAAAAAATTAAAAAACCAAAAAAATTTTTCCCCCTTGAAAAAAAAAAAAACAACCCCCCCCCCTCCCCAAAAATTTAAAACCGGGAAAAAAAAATGGGAAAAAAATTTTTTTTAAAAAATTGGGGGGGGTTTTTAAAATAAAAAAAAACCCCCCCAAAAAAACCCCAAAAAACCGGAAAAAAAAAAAAACCCCCCAAAAAAAAAAAAAAGGGGCCCCTAAAAAACCCCCCTTTAAAAAAAGGCCCCCCCCCCGGGGGGGCCCCCGGGGGGGGCCCCCCAAAAAAAAAAAAAAAAAACCCCAAAAAAAAAAAAAAAAACCCCCAAAAAAAATTAAAAAATTTTAAAAATAAAAAAAAAAAACCCCCAAAAAAAATTTTTTTTAAAAAAAAAAAAGGGGGGGGGGAAAAACCCCCGGGGCCCCGGGAAAAACCCCCAAAAAAAAACCCCCCCCCCTTTTTTTTTAAAAATTCCCTTAAAAGGTTAAAACCGGGGGGGGCCCCCCGGAAAAAAAAGGGGGCCCCAAAAAAATTTTTTGGGGGGCCCCCCCCCAAAAACCCCCCCCCAAAAAAAAAAAACCTTTAAAAAAAAAAGGGGGGGGAAAAAAAAAAAAAAACCCTAAAAAAAATTTTGGCCCGGAAAGGGGCCCCCCGGCAAAGAAGGGGGGGAATTTTTTCCCCCCTTCAAACCCAAAGGGCCCCCCAAAAAAAAAAGGGGGGGAAAAAAAAAAAAAAAAACCCCCCCATTTCCCCCCAAAAATTTTTTTTTTTAAAAAAAAAACGGCCCCCAAAAAAAAAAACCCCCCCCGGGGGGGGGGGAAATTTCCCCAAAAAAAAAAAACCCCCCGGGAGGTTTTAAAAAAAAACCCCCAAAAAGGGGGGAAAAAAAAATTAAACCCGGGTTTTTAAAAAAATTTTTCAAAAAAACCCCCAAAAAAAAAGGGGGGTTGCCCCAAAAATTCCCAAAAAAAGGGGGGGGGGAAAAAAAAACCCCCCAAAAAAAGGGGGGGGTTTTTAAAAAATTTTTTTTCCCTTTTGGGGCCCCAAAAAAAAATTTTAAAACCCGGGGAAAAAACTAAACCCCCCCTGCCCCGGGGGGGCCCCCAAAAAAAAAAAAAAACCCCCCCCCCGGCCCCAAAAAAAGGGGGGGCCCCCCCGGGGCCCCTTTCCCCCCCCCCCGGTTTAAAATCCCCTTTTTAAAGGGGAAAAAAAAAAAAATTTAAAAAAGGGGACAAGGCCAAAATTTTTTCCCCCCCCCCAAAAAGGGGGGCAAAAGGGGGGGAAAAAAGGGGGGAAAAAAAACCCCCCCTTTTGCCCAAAAGGGGGGGGGTTTTTTTGGAAAAAAGGGGGGGGGGGGGGGGGGGGGGGGGGGGGGGGGGGGGGGGGGGGGGGGGGAAAAAAAAAAAAAACCCCCCTTTTAATTTTTAAAAAAAATTTAAAAAAAAAGGGAAAAAAAATTTTAAAAAAAAAAAAAAGGGGGGTTTTTTGGTTTTTTTAAAAAGGGGGGAAAAAAAAAAAAAAAGGGGGGGAAAAAAAAG
>NC_069470.1:25912946-25948504 GCF_026875155.1 Cherax quadricarinatus
ATTTTAAAAAAAAGGGTTTTTTTCCTTTTTTTTTAAACCTTTAAAACCCTGGGGGGGAAAAAAAGGGGGGGGAAAAATTTTGGGGGGGGGAGGTTCCCGGGGGTTTTTGGGCCGGGTTTTTTTTTAAAAAAATTTTTCCCCCTTTTTTTTTTTGGGTTTTTTAAATTTAGGGGTTTTTTTTTGGGGTTTTTAAGGAAAATCCTGCTCCCACTTTTTTCCCAAATAGGGGCCCAAATGAGATAAATCGTGGACAAAAAATCACAAGGGTATTAAAAGAGGTCAACATAAAAGGTTTCATAAAACCTGGAAGCTTTCTACAACAGTGGAACATAAAAAGCCGGGTGAAGGGTTTACTGCCCTTGATACTGGCCATGTAGTCAGAAACTGTAAGGCTGGGGGGAAATGTGCCCGGTGCAGTAAATGGGGGGCTGATAGTGCTGTCCTGGGAGACATAATGGGGGAAGCTGGAGGGCTGCCGGGAGACATAATTAAGCTGGGGGTGCGCCGGGGGAGACAGAAAATGGTGAAGCTGGAGATCGTCCGGGGAGACGTAATGGGGAAGCTGGAGATTTTGCCCAGGTAGTCGGGAATTATAGCGGAAAGAATACATAAAAATTCCTCATAGGGGCAGGGCCAAGAGGGAAACAAGTGTAGTCAAAAAAGAAAAAACCAATAGGGCAAACTAGAAATACCGCGGGGAAAAGCAACAAGAGGACTCCACAGCAAATGAGAATTTATTACCAAAAACAAATGGGGGGAGCCCCAGGGGTTGGGAGGGGGGATAAAGAAAAGACAGGGAAAAACATGCCCAAACAGGGAATACAGTCAAGAAACCCCAAGGAAAACGGAAACAACCTGTCACATACATGCACTGGGTACTGCGGGGCAGGGGAAAAATCGGAAAAACAATGGGACGGCAACATGACCACCCAAGGAAATCCATGCCCATATGAAACAGGAAAATGCAAACTCCCTTCCTGTAAGCTTTTTCACCCTGAACTGGTCCTCTTCAGAAAGGGAAAGACGTGCTAATTTAAAATTGCCAGGATACCATCAAAAGGGGGACAAAAAGATACAAAACATAAAGCCAGGGGAAAACCTGGGTAGCCACAGCCACTCAAGGGGAGGGGTTTTTTAGTGCCAGGAAAGGGAAAAAAAAATGGCAGGAAAAGGCAGAAATCGTACACCAAATCCAGTCTTCCCGGAGTGGAACCCCGCGATGCCTCCCTCCAAACCAACAGATACAGATACTAATCCGGAAAAAAAACCCCCCCCAGTACCAACAATCCACCAGTCCCATAACATTCTTCTTTGCAAATAACAGGGTTAAAGCCAGAACAAACAACAAAATACCTTTCATCCGTGGACTGCTTGCGGGCAAAGGCAATGTTCGCGGCCCCTTTTACTGAGACCCACATAAAGGATCATTGGACAAAGAAATAGGGTTCCAGTTAAACCTATACAGATGTACAGAGTGAAAGGCAAAAGGGGGGGGTTGGGTGTCATTGCAGAGTCATTGTTGCACAAACGTAAATGCCCCCAAATGTGCGTGGAAGTTTTAGCAGTAAAAGTCGAGAACCCAAAAACCTAGTCATTTGATAGTCCCCACAAGCCTTTCCGGGTGCAACATCCCAGCAATTCCAGGAAAAAAGCCGTTTTAAAAATTGACCCACTGTTGGGGAAAAACCTTCCAGCTTGCACCCAACATCTTGCTCCTGGGGATTTCACTTAAGGCACCTAAAATGGGAAATATAGCAAATAATAATTGTTGCAGTAAAAAAAACAGGGGGGCAGCCGGGATAAAAACTCACACTCCACGCGAGTTTTAAATCTTCTGCAAAAATTTTTTTTCCAAATTTAAAACCCAGAAAAAATAGACCCTTTCTAGACGGGAAAGAATACACTGGGACCTCTTTCCCTTAACAATGAGGGATTGATAAGAAATATCCCCATATCAAAAACAATATACTCAGTACAACTAATTGGGTTCAGTCATGTATGCGCGGACCCCCAGACCGACAAAATGAGTTAGTCACGAGGGAGCTTTCACCAAATTCAACTTCAATAACAAAAACATAAAGGGGGCCCAAAGAAAAACCCAAAGTCCAAAACCGTTATTTCCCCCGGGGGAAGATTTAATAAGCAAACGGGACCCCCCCCTTAGGGCCTTTAGAAAGAAAACGGTAGCACTCGATGTATGCACAAGGTTTATTCCTCAAAGGAAAAAGGGGGAAGTAGATGTAAAACAAAAAAGGAGAAGGCGCTCCCTTTACAGGCGACGGAAAAAAAAAAATAACAGAGCGGCAAAAAGGGGGCCCAATATTTTGAAAGGGTTTGGGAAAAACACTGGTAAGAAAAAATAGCAAGCATCAAAAATTTAAAGTTTAAAAGAATCCTTTGGGTCAGGAATCGGGGGGAAGAAAATAAAACCCAAAAGGGAAATCGAAAAAAAAACCCCAAAAGTATTTCTTCTCCTAGGGCCAAATCAAAATCGGAACAACGCCCAAAGAATTGGGCCCCTACTTAAACAAGATGGGCCCTACACAGATGAAAAACAAGGAAAAGGGGTGAGCTACTCAAGTCCCAATATGACTCATTTTTTAGCAAGCCCCCTAACCAAAATGAGGTCGAAGATCAAAATGAAGTTTTTATGAGAAAAGCCCCCAAAATTTTGTTTAAAACAAAAGGGCCTTCCCCGGATGTTAGGGGCGCAAAGGGATTCGAACAGGCGTTTAAATGACATGCCCTTTCCCCTCTGCCCCAGGGCCAGACTCATGGAACTTGTGTTCATCAAAAAACTGAAAGCCCCCCCCTATCCGAGCCTTTTCCCCCTATGGGGAGGGAGCTTTGACAGGGGGGTCGTCCACAGTTACAAAAAACAACGGGACATACCCCCACCCCAAAAGGGGGCAGTTAAAGCAACAGCAAAGAACTACAGCCCAAATAGCATAACATCCCTATCATAAAAATTTTTGGGAAAGGGCCCTAAAAAGCAAGTTTCACCACGCATCTAGAAACCCATCACTTCCCAAAAACCCCAGGGGCAACAGGGGTTTAGAAACGGTCGCCCTGTCTGTCTCAACTATTGGCCCACTACGAAAAGGTCCTAAATGCACTAGAAGAAAAAAAAGAATCCCAGATGTAATTATACAAAACTTTGCCAAAAGCCTTCGAAAGGTGACCATGGGTAATAGCGCAAAAAATGCGTCCCAAAAAGGGAAAAACGGGAAAAAAGCGGTCGATGGATCTATAATTTTCCCTCACTAACAGAACACAGGAGTAGTCGTAAAACAGAGAAAAATTTCTGAGGCCAGTTCGGTTAAAAAGCTCTGTTCCAAAAAAGGGCACAGTCCCTCGCTCCCATCTTGTTCCTCATTCTTATACCCGCCCTAGCCCAAGGATTTTCAGCCAAGCCCCGTGTTTCCCTTTTGGCAGAGGGACCCCCGGAATCTGCATGACAGTGCTTCCTTTTGCGACACTGCAAAAGCCCCAAAGGCAGACATAAACCCAAATCTTTCAGTGGGCTGAAAAGAAAAAAAATTATGAATTTCAACGATGAGAAATTTCAATTACTCAGATTTGGAAAAACATGGGAAATTAAATCTTCATCGAGTAAAAAACCCTTTTTTGGGCCCCAAAATTAGAGGAAAAAAAAACGTCAAAGCCCCTGGGAGTGATCAGGGTGGAGGATCTCACCTTAAAAGGACCATAACATTGTATCAATCGCTTTCTGCTAAAAAAATGACGGGGATGGTTTAAATGAAAACCCTTTCAAAACTAGGGAGGGCCAACCCCATGGGGGACACTTTAAGGTCATTTTTCCCTATCTAGGTTTGGAATATTGCTGCATTTTAACACCCCCCTTTAAGGCGGGGTAAAAATTCCCGGGACTAAAAAAAATGTCAGAGAACTTTCACGGGCGCCCCAAAACGGAGTTTAAAAACACCTCAATTATTGGGAGCGCTTGAGGTTCCAAAACCCTTTTAATTCCCGGGGAACGCAGGAGGGGGGAAGATACATGATTATATACACCTGGAAAACCCTAGAGGGACTAGACCGAACTTGCACACGAAAATCACCCATACGAAAGAAAAAGGGACTTGGCAGACGTTTGCACCATCCCCCCAAGGAAAAAGCAGGGGTTTTCACTAGCAGGGTTAAGAGACCATACAAAAGTGTCGGGGGCCCGAGAGGTTCAACTGCCCCCCGGGCCACTTAAGGGGGATTCCCAAACCCAAGCCCCCGGGCCCAGTCTTCAAGCGGGCCCACTGGACAAAAACCAAAAGTCATTTCCGGTTTTCAAAAAAAAAAAAAAAAAGGGCTGTGGTTCCGTATTTTGGGTTTGCGGGGCAGCAGCGGGCAAAAGCCGGGTTGATAAGGCCCCTAAATCTCCGGGAAAGGCCGGGGTCTCAGCCCGGGGCCCGCGGGGGCTTTGCCCCCCGGAACTTCTCCAGGGAAAATCCAGGTAATAGAAAAGATAGTTTTACATTTTTGTTATGTTTAAGACAGAAAGAAACCCAAAATTTGCTTTGTTCATCGAGGAGGGGTGACAAGGTTTGGAAAAGGTTTAGGTCAGCATTTTTTTTTTTTTTTGTTTTTGGGGGAGAACGCTTGGGGGGGTGGGGCCCGGTTTCCGACTATCTTTGACTCGGGGGGGAGGGGGACACTGAGCCGGGAAAAACTAGCAAAGAACAGTCTGGGGGTTTGTGTAAACAAAAGGTCTCAAACACAATAAACATTGGGAAAGTGTAAATCAGCTTTTTCTTGTGTTAAAATTTTTGAACAATAAAGACAAATCTTGGGGGAACGAAAGTGTCCCAGTGTGCGTTTCCTAGACAAGGGAAGACTTTGGACACCCAAAGGGGAACATTCAGTTCTATCAGTCCCGATACCTTTTCAAAGGTGTTGAGAACCCCCCCCCATAGCTCACGTTTAAAAGAGCAAGGTATGTTAGGGAATTTCTTGTAGATGGGGGGATTGCACAATTCTTGAGTCCCCAAGGAGTTTGAAATTTAAACCCTAAAATCGGCAGTAAAAGGTTTGGGGATTTTTGAGTCCAAAAAAATTAGGTATTTCGTCGCCACCCATCGAATAAAATTTATGCTGACATAACCCCCCCCGGGTTTTTAATTTATACTTACAATTGAAATCCCCTTGACCCCCCAAGGGTTGTGGGGTTTCAACAGCTTCTGGGCCCTCGCCTGCAGGGGGGCTGTGTAGACGTTTTTTGCTGCCCATTTATCAGCAAAAGGGTTTTCCCTTTAAATATATAGTTAAAATTTAAAAACACAGCAGGAAAGGCCCAAAAATTTTTAAACCCACTGCTCACAAAACCCCCAATTCCTTTTCGAAATTTTGTATGGTTAAGTTCTACTTCTTTTTAATTTTTTAAGTATGGGTTTGTGGGAAAATTTTTGTTTTTCCAAGGTTTATAGCCCCCTAATAGGGGGTTTAATGTGCGATATGAGTCAAAAATGTTTTTGACAATAGGAAAAAGAGCCAAGATTTCCCCTTGGCGCATGCGTGGATGTGGGGGGGGGTTTAGGTCGATCGGGCCCTTTGGGGGGGCGGGGAGTGTTTTGAATGTGGTGAGGAGGCTGGGAAAAGGGGAAAACCGGGAAAAATTGGCATTCACGGGGGGGCCAAAGGGGATTAATATAGGCCTCTTTTCATAATGGGATGTTTTCGAACTGTTCCTGGGGGAAAGGTGAGGGAACGTGATTTTGGGCCCACCATAAAAAGGGGGGTTTTAAAATTAGTGAATAATGATCGACCGGGTGTGACTGGTGGGCCACCAGGGTTTGTGTGTCCGGGGGAAAATTTCCCCGTGTGTTAACCCCTCCTCATCGGCCTCGGGTTTTAAAATGGAGGGGCCTCAATGTGTATAAAAATTTATGGACGTTTTTAAATCGTCTTGTGAAGGAAATTGAAAACCCAGTGATTAAACTTTGGGAGTTAAGAGAATGGGGGTTGGGGGAAAATAGATCGCCCTGCTCCGAGTGAAGCGTGTTTCCCTCGTACCGGGATATGAAGTTTTTGGGAAAATCACGACTTCTAAACCGGGAAAAACCCGAGGGATCCCTCGCCCTGGGGAAATTTAAAAAAACTGTGTCATTTTACCCGGACATCGAAATAAAGAGGGTTTGAATGGGGGAAAAATAAGGAGTATTAAAATTTCCCCCAAAGTTAAGAAAACCCTTCTAGTTATAGCAGACTGATAGGGGCCAAGTTGGGTATGTTGTAATTGGAAAAGGGTTATGGTGATCCAGCTACATCAAAGGGCCACCAGAAAAATATCTGGTAAGGGAAAAAAAAATTTTGTAACAAGTTTTTTTTCCTTTGGGGATGGATATATCCATGTGAAACCCTCCCTCCCCCCCTTCATTCAGCTCCCCTAATTAATCTATACAGTCCCCAATTAATTTAGTAGCACCATACTTGTGGGGGGCAAACCCAAAATCCATACGGGGTTTTTCCGGATAGATATGGATAAGATTGTGGGCCCGGGGGGAAAAACCATTTGGGGCCGTGCCCAAAGGGGTGGTTAAGTTTTCTCAATGTCTACACGGGGGTGACTCGGTAAAAAAAATAGGGGTTGTCCCCCCCAATGATTTTACTTGTAAGCATGAAATTTTTGGGAAGTAATAAAGGTTTTTTCCCCCCCCTAGAAAAATTTTCCTTTATAGGGTTATGGAAAATCCGAGCTTCGGGCCCTTTTGCATTTATTTACATTGAATGCATTCCCCATTTTTCTGCCCAGAATAGAGTTTTTTTAAAATTCCCCCGGGAAGTTCCCATAAAACTTAGTATGAATAAATTTCCTACGTTATCTTTGTGTCTTGGGCCCTTTTTGGGCTCTTTACCAGTAATTCCCTCATAAAGATCAGGGGTTATTTTTAAAAACCCAAAAAAAACGGGCCCAAGATGATCCCTTTTGGAAAACGCCATTTGGTTAAAAAACCCCAATCGGATTTTAACCCCCAAATTTATGGCACTTTGTTTTGTCTGTAAAGGCCATGACTCGATCCACGAGACCCACTTTTCCCCAATGCCATGAGTTTCCACTTTTTTTAAAAGGGTTCTATGGTGGGGGGGAACTCTTAAAAAGCCTTACAAAAAATCTAAGTAAATAATTTAAAATTTTCTTTATCGGGTAAAACAGCCTCAAAAGTTTTACTAAAGAAAGTTAAAAAATTTAGTTAGACAAGCCCGGCCCTTTTGGGAAACCCAATGCTGAGTATCTTTAAATCAAGCAAATGTTATCGAGATGGTTCTTATAATCTCAGCTATAATTGACTCTAGTAATTTGCTTAAAATTGAGGTCAGGCTTTTGGGCGGAAATTTTGCGGTAAGGGATTTGCCCCCTTTTTTAAAAATTTGGGGAATTACATTGGGCCATTTTCCCACATATCAGACACTACCCCTTTTTGGAAGGGGAAAAATTTTAAAAATATTGGGTTAAATGGTTACAGGTTCCTTTTGCATTCCTTAAGTACCTTAAAAAAAACCTCATCAGGACCCGGCGATTTTTTGCTTCGGGTCGGGCTTTTGCTTCAAAAACCATTTCACTATTTGACTGTGATGTTACATAATTTATCTTCTTTTTGGTCCACTATAAAAATTAATTACTGGAATATTTTTTGTGTTTTCCCTGTGTAAAATACTGAGAAAAAAATAATTTTTTAAAATGAGCACATTTAAATCTCTTTGTTTTTTAAGTCCCCATAGTTTTTTTTTAAGGGGGGACCTTTTTCTTACCCTCTAACTTTTGTTCTAAAAACGGGAAAAAAAAACTCTTTTGGGTTTTAGTTTTAGAACCCTGGGCAATTTTAATTTCTTTGTCCCTTTTAGCTTTTTTTTTCCCCTTTCTAATGCCCCTTTTTAATGTAAATTTACTGATTCTTAAGTTTGCCCTAACCTTTTTGGGTAGGGCTAAAAAATTTCCCCTTTCTTATGCCCTAGTAGAAAATTTAAAGCCTTTTTCACCCAAATTTTGGGTCATTTCTATTTGTTTAAATTTTTTTAATAGGGGAAATAAACTTTTCTTTGGGCCCCGGGCATGCATAGTTTTCGAAAAATTTTCCCTTTTTGGGATAGCTTTTCTTCGTTACCCCGGGCAAAAGTTTGGATAATTTGTTTCAAAAGCCCATGAAATTGCTAAGCAAAAATTTGGGAAATGTTCTGAGTTATGGGTACTTCGTATTTTCCATTAAAAGCTAAATGAAATTGATTTGGGGTTTCGCTAGTACCCAGTTCCTTGAAATTTCAAAAATTTTTAAAAAAAGGGTTTTATTTTTTGGACAGAACTAAGTCAAGCGGTTATTACCCCTTTTTGGTTCGGTCACAAACTCCCTTAAAAAAAAAATCTTGAATACTTCTAAGAAGTCTTTATGATTCAAAAATTCCCAGCCCAAGGGAAATTTCCCAAATTTCCAATTTTGACAAAAGGGTTAAAAGTCTCCTAAAATTAAATCCCATTATCGGGGCCTTGGGGCCCCTTAAAATTTCCTCCCATAGTAGTCCCCCTTTGGGGTCCCTATCTAATTTTTGGGGGACGGTTATATCACTCCAAAAATTTAGTTTTTTTGCCCCTCTAAAAAAATTCTATCCAAACGGGACTCTGTATGTGTTACTTCAAAATTAATTCCCGTTTTTATGAACATTTTAAAGCGATCTGGACTTTAAATCCCCACCCCACCCCGCTTCCCGATATTTTCTATCTATAGGAAAAAAAATTTTAAAAAAACCCCCTGAATGTGACATTCCGCAGGCATGCCCCGTTTTTTTGAATTAAACCACGTTCATTTAAAGGAAATAATAAAATGTTACCTGCACTAGCAACTAATCTCAACTCGTCCATTTTTCCCTTTACCCATCCCGGCTATTGCAAAATAAACATTGAAAGATTCCTTTTCTTTTCCCCTTTCCTGCTATTTTTTTTTTTTTACAAAAACCTATTCCTGTCCTTATAAACCCCAATGTCACTGGTTTTTCAATACCTACCTCGTTTGTTTATTATATTTCCCCCTAAAAAACCATAATATTATTTCCCAGGGGGATTTCCCACTGTTTTCCTCCCCAAAACCCATACCACTAACTATTCCTAGTTTAAAGCCAAACAGCTCCCTCCCCCTGCAGTTCCCCCCCAGTGCCCCCCCCCCCCCGACCTAGATAAGTAAACCCCCATCCCTGGAATACATGTCATTTTTGCCATAGAAGAGGCCCCCAGTTGTCAATAAATGTTCCGCAGTTTCCTTACAGTATTTGTCCAGCCAGAAATTTGACCCCCAATTCCCCCGGGCCCAACCATTTTTTCCCAACCCCTTCCTTGGAAAAATACCACATATGACAGGGTTCCCCCCTTCCCCCAAATTTATTTTTTATTGCTGCCCTATCCCTGCTAATCATGTTTTTCACTCCCTCCATTTGCCAAAAAAATCTTTCCCCCCTTCCAGCACTGAGACAGTAATAGTTTTGGCCCCCCCCAATTTTCCCTCATGTTGTCATCCAGAGGGCTAACAATACCCTCCATCCCACCCCCGGGGAAAGCAAATTTTCTGTCCCCTACTCCTGTCCTTCAAGCAAAAAACCCCCTATCATATACCAAACTTGGTTTACCCCCAACAACAACAATATTTTTTCCTTCCCTTGTGTCTTTGGGTCGTGTTGTTCCAGTAGTGCTCACTTTCGGGGGGTTTTGGGCACGGAGAATGTATTGATGTTTCCCCCAAACGTTTCCAGGGGCAGTCTCTTTTTCTTCATCGTTTTTTACCTTTCCATTCGTCTTTTTGGGATCGTCAACTTCGTTCCCTGCTGTCCAGCCACTGACCATTTTCCCTTTTCTTGCCCTGGGGGAACTAAAAACAGGAGGATACTACGAATTTTCTTTTTTTTCCTCGGTAAAGTCCCCGGGAATCCCCACTTCGCCATCCTAATTCTTCTTTAAGCGGGTTGGTAAAGTTGTTTCGAGGAGGGCTTTCTTGTTTAAAATTCGTAGAGAGCGCGCAAACGGGTTTCTTACAGAGCTAAGTACACGTCACCACTGAGCTAATTTACCGTCACCACTCTTTGGGGGTTTTGGGTGCGTATGAAGAGGACAGGGGGAAAAAGAATTAGACCCAAGACCCCTTAAAAGGGCTCCTCGGGTCCATAATATTTCTTGTTCCCCCTGTCCTCTTCAGTATTTTGGAAAAAAAAATGCTCGTCTATTTCTGACAATTTTAAGGGAAACACAATAGTATTTTTTGGTTTTTGCGCCACCCCCCCCCCAATTGTTTTTTTCTGTCAGGGTCAGAGCCCACAGTCACCCTTTTGGACTGTTTTTTCTATTTAAAATTATTACCCCTACTTTAACTTTCACAGTCCCGCCTGTTGAATCCCCCTTACCCAACTTTCCTTGCATGAATCTTATTTCCGGGTTTTTTGTCTCTGTAGATCCCTTCCTTCCCATTACTTTTTAAAATGTTGCAACCTTCGAACAACTGTGACTTAGCCTGATTTTTTCCCCTTTCCCTTTTCCTCTTCTTTTCCTCTTTTTTCCTTTCGGGTTTTCTTTTTCTGCCTTGGGAAATTTGACTGATCACTATTTACCATCCCCACTTCCTCTCTTTTTTTGTTTTTTGTCTACGGGCCTTATATACTCTTCCCTTTCTCCTTTTTTTTTGTGTCCCTTTTAAAAATTGGTTAAAAGTCGGAGAGAAACGTCATGTAAGCTCCTCTCTAATTGTGGGGGTTGTTTGTGTAACACCCTTTCCCACTTTGGTGTAGGGGGTTTTTGTGATGGGCGGAAGTCAGGGTTCAATACGAGTACACTGTCAGTGGCCCTTTTAAAAAAACAACAACAACAACAATTGGGGTTTGTTGGTGGGTTGAGTGTGAAAAAAGTAAAACAATAAACAGTGTTTTTGGGGGTTCTAAAAACAGGTGAGTAACCCCTGGGGGTGTCTAACCAGGTGGAAAATCACCTTTTTGGTTTGCTAACACAGGTGAGTAACACCTGTTTGGTGTCTAACACGGTGATTTAACCCCTGTGGTTTTTCTAACCAGGGTCGGGTAACACCTTTTTGGTGTCTAACACAGGTGAGAAAAACCCCCTGTGGTTTTTTCTAACACGGGGGTGAGAAAAAACCGGGGGTTTTGTCTAAAAAAGGTCAGAAAACCATGTGGTTTTTCTAAAAACAGGGGGAGTAACCCCTGTGGTTTTCTAAACAGGTCAGAAAAAACCTTTTGGTGCTAAACGGGTTTTAGTAAACACCTGTGGTTTCTAACACAGGTGGAAACACCTGTGGTGTCAAACACGGTGAGTAACACCTGTGGTGTTAACACAGGGGGGAGTAACCCCCTGGGGTTTGTCTAACACGGGGGAGTAACCCCCTGTGGTGTTAAAAACAGGTCAGTAAACACCTGTGGTGTCTAACCCCAGGTCAGTAACACCTTTTGGTTTGTTTTTAACACAGGTCAGTAAAACACCTTTTGGGTCTAACACGGGTGAGTAAACCTGTGGTTTTCTAACACAGGGGGTTTAAAACCTGGGGTTTTGTCTAAAAAGGTGAGAAACACCTGTGGTGTCTAACAGGGGTAACACCTGTGGGTTTTAAACAAGGTCAGTAACACCTGTGGTGTCAAATACAGGCAGTAACACCGGGGTATCAAACACAGGTGATTTAACCCCTGGGGTTTGTCAAACCCACAGGTGAGAAAAACACCTGGGGTGTCTAAACAAGGTGAGTAACACCTTTTGGGGGTCAGCGCCCCCGGGCCTGGTCTTTTGGAACCGGGTTCCCTGGGGGTCAGAGCCTGATAACCGGGTTTGTTGTGTGGCGCACCCCCAAACCCAACTTTACGAGCCACAGCCCGGCTGATCGGGGAACCGACTTTAGGTGCTTGCCCCAGTGCCAGTTTGGGAAGACTGCCAGGGGTTGTTGGAAATTCCCCCTTTTGTATGCTGGGAGGCAGTTGAACAGTCCGGGCCCCCGACCTTTTGTATGGTCTCTTAAGTGTAAATGACACCCCTGTTTTCATTGGGGGGGTGGTTTAAACGGGCTGCCAAGTCTTTTTGGGTTTCGTAGTGGGGTTTTCGTTGTGCAAATTCGGTACTAGTCCCTTTGGATTTTCCGGTGTTTATAATCAAAGTTCTCTCCCTTTCCCGCGTTCCAGGGGAACAGGTTTAGGAACCCCAAGCACTCCCAGTAATTTTTAGGGTTTTTTCTCCGTTATGTGCGCCTTGAAAGTTCTTGTCATTTTCTAGGTCGGGGAAATTTTACCTGCCTTGAAAAAGGGGCTGTTGTGTGCAGCAATTTCCAGCTAGATAGAAAAAGTGACCTGAAGAGTGTCATATGGGGTTGGCCTCCTAGTTTTGAAGGTTTTTTTCCCCCTTTTCCATTTCCCGTCATTTTTTTTAGCAGATGGTTTTATACAAAGTTATGGCTTTGAAGGGGAGATCCTCCCAAAAAGGATCACCCCCCAGGGCTTTGCGTTGGGTTTCGGGTCTATTTTGTGGCCAGGGAAATTTTTTTTGTACTCTGATGAAAATTTAAATTTCCCCATGTTTTTTCCATTTTGAGTAATTGAAATTTCTATCGGTTTAACTTCATATTGTTTTCTGCAGCCCCCTGAAAGATTTGGGTTTATGTCGCCCGGAGCCTTGATGTCTGCAAAGGAAGGGCACTTTTCATGCAGATTGGGGGGTATCTGCAAAGGAAGACACCCGGGGCTGTGGCTGACATTTTTTGTTATGTTGGTATGAGGTTTGGGGAAAAGATGGGAGTAGTTTTTTGCCTTGTGGAACCCGGCTTTTCACCGTAGCTGCCTCGGACTTTACTCTGTTGACGACAATCTCTTGTTTTTGTTAGTGAGGAAATTTAGATCATCGACCCACTTTTCCTGTTATTCCCTTTTTGCACGCATTTTGTGCGCATTACGCCATGGGCCACACTTGTCGAAGGCTTTTGAAAGTTTTTGTATATATTACCCTCTGCTTTTTTTTTGTCTTCTAGTGCATTTAGGCCTTGTTTTTAGTGATCCAATGTTGAGACCCGACAGGAAACGACCCGTTCTAAACCCATGTTGCCCCGGGTTGTTTTAACTGATGGGTTTTTGAGAGGGGGGGTGATCTTGCTTTTGGCCCTTTTAAAGATTTTTTTTGATAATTTGGGGGTGTTAGTGCTATTGGGGCTTGTAGTTTTTGCTGTTTTCTCTACTGCCCCCCCTTTTTGGAGTGGGGGTTGTCTGTTTTTTTTAGAACCCGTGGGACGAACCCCCGTGTCCCGGGTCCCTCTCCCAGGATGGGAAAAAGGGTGTGATAGGGGCTTCTTGCCGTTCTTGATGAAACCCCGGATTCCATGGGGTCTGGGCCCCGGGGGAGAGTTTCATGGGCATGTTTATTTTTCGCCTTTTTCGAAGTCATTTTTCAGGGGTAACTTCCCGATAGGCTTTTTGTTAAAACAAATTTTTGGGCTCTTTATAAAAAATTTATTTGATCTTCGACTCTTTAGTCTTGGGGTTTGCGGCCCTTTTAGAAAAGAGTCTTTTTGGGGCTTAGTTTGCTCACTTTATTTCCTTAATTTCATCTTTTTGTAGGACCCATCTTTTTTTAAGTAGGGGGCCCCGTACTGGGGCGTTTTTCTCGTTTTGATTGGCATAGGAAAGAAATTTCTTTGGGTTTCTTTCGATTTCATTTAAAAAGGCTTTTGTTCTTTCCCCCGATTCCTGACTCCTAAAGGATTCTTTTAGCTTAAGTTCCCTGCTTGCTATTTCTCTACCGTTTCCCCACGCATTTAAGGGTATATTGCCTCCCTTTTTGCCCTCTGTTATTCTTTTCCGTCGCCCTGTAAAGGGGCCCCCTGTCTCTTTTATTTTAAAATCTACTCCCCCTTTTTTTTTAGAGGAATAAGCCTTTTGATACATCGAGCGCCCCCAGTTAATTGTTCTGGTAAGTTGGGGTCTAGTTTTCTTAGTATTTTTCCCCGCTTATATCGGTTAGGACTTGGTTTTTCTTGGTCCCCCCTTTATGGTTTTTTTTATTGAAGTTGAATTTTGGGGAATGCTCCCTCGGGAAATAGTCTAAATTTGTCGGTCTGGGGGTCCCCGTTTTACATGTCTGAACCTCAATTTTTGTTGTGATCTGGTATATTGTTTTTGGTATGGTGACATTTCTTATCAGATCTCTTTTTTATGAAGATGAGGGGCTAGTGTATTCTCCAGTCTAGTAGGCTTTTATTATTTTTGGGTTTTAAAAATTTTAATTTTGTGCAGAGATTTAAAAGCTCGTGTTTTGTGTGGTTTTCATCAAAAGCTGCCTCCTGGTGGGTTTTTTACTCCAATATTATTTGTTATTTCCCCCCTTTTTGGTTTTCCCCTTTAAATTGAAATCCCCCCGGGGCAAAATGGGTTTGGGGGAGGAGCTGGAAGATTTTCCCCGACAGTGGTCAATTTTTTTGCAGCTGTTCCTGGAAATTTCTGGGAGGGTTTCATCCCCGGGGGCCTTTTAGACTACCCCCAAGACTGGTTTTGGTTCTCGACCTTTTTCTGGCCTTTAAAAATTCCCAAATACATCATTTTGAGGCATTTTAAGGGTTTTGTGCAAAAAAGTGACTCTTTCAATGTAGGGGGCCCCAAAAAAACCCCCCCCTTTCCTGTTCACTCTGTCACATCTGTATAGGGGTTTTAACCCCGGGGTCCATATTTCGTTTTTCCAAGTGATCCTTTATGTGGGTCTCAGTTTAAAGGCGAAAAATTGCCCTTTTCCCCTGCAAGCAGTTTCCCCGGATGGAAAAGGGATTTTGTTGTTTGTTTCTTTTGGGTTTAGACCCTGTATATTTGCAAAAAAAAGAATGTTTTTCGGACTGGTGGTATTGTTGGTCTGGGGGGGGGATTTTTTTTCCGGCATTAGTATCTGTATCTGTTGGTTTGGGTGGGAAAGGGCCCTTGACTGGGGGTTTTCCCCTCCAGGAATGACTGGATTTTGGTTTTACGATTTCTGCCATTTTCCCGCCCGTTTTTTTTTTCCCTTTTGGGGACTTAAAAAACCCCTCCCTCTTGAGTGGTTTTTGGGGTAACCCCGGTTTTACCCATGGCCTGGATGTTTTGGGATCTTTTTGTCCCCTTTTTGTGGTATGCCCGGGAATTTAAAATTATAGCACAGTCTTTTTCCCGTATGAAGAGGTACACGGGTTTAGGGGAAAAAAACTTCAGGAAAGGGGGGTTTGCATTTTTTCCCGTTTTCTTTTGGGCCCTGGCATTTTTTAGGGTGGTCATAGTTTCACGTCCCATCTGTTTTTCCAGATTTTTCCCCTGCCCGCAGTACCAAGGGGCCCTGGGATGTGCAAAGGGTTTGGGTTTTCCCTTTGCCTTGGGGGTTTTTTGACTGTATTCCCTGTTGGGGGCATGTTTTTCCCCGTCTTACTTTATCATCCCCAGCACCCGAAAAAAGGAGCTCCCCCCAGTTGTTTTTGGGAATTTTCCTCCCCTTTTGTAGTGGAGTCCTCTTGTTTACTATTTCCTGCGGTATTTCTAGTTTGCAATATTTTGGGTTTTTTTTTTATCTTTTGGGCTACACTTGTTTCCCTACTAGGGCCCCCTGTCCCCTATGAGGTCATTTATATGTAAATTTCCCTTTCCCGCGTTAATTTCCCCACAAACCCGGTCCCAAAATTCCAGCTTCACCAAATTTTGTCTCCCAGGACAGCATTTTCCAGCTTTACCATTACTGTTTTCCCCGGAAAGACCTCCCTTTCCCATAACTGTCTCCCCGGGGGCAGCACCTCCGTTCAAACCCTTACTGTCTCCCCGGACAGCACCCCAGGCCTTTACCATTTCTTTCTCCCGGACAGCACTATCAGCCCCACATTTACTGACTTTTTAGGGGCTTCAAACTCCAGCCTTCCAGTTTCTGCTACCCTGGCCAGTAAAAGGGCTGTACCCTTCAGCCCGGGTTCTTATTTTTCCCATTGTTGTAGAAAAAATTCCAGGTTTTCTTATGAAAGCAAACTTTTTATGTTATCCTCTTTTTAAAACCCCTTTTGGGGGTTTTGTCCACAGATTTATCTCATTTGGGAAAACCCAAAAAAAATTTCCTGTTTTAAATTCTGCTTTTAGCTGTTCTTGGGGGAAACTGCACAAAAGGGGGGTGACACCCCAAATTTTTTTAAAAAAAGACCCAATTTTCCCCGTGGAAAACCCCTTTGTTTGCTGGGCCACGGGCTTTCAACAGTTTCATAATGATTTTAAAGGTTGATTTACTCAATTCTTAAAAGAAAAACCCTTGGGAAAATTCTATTAAAAACCTCCTTTAAAAGAAACTCTAGCTATTTGTATTTTGTTTCTAATGTTTTTTTTATATTGGACGCTTACCGTGCAGTTCCTGATCATATTTAATGTTTTTGTTATAAGGGGCCTACAACCCCATCCGTTTACTGTCTGCCTTTATTGTCCCAAAGAAAACCCTTTTTAAACCAGTAAAGGGGTTTGGTCCAGTTTAAGGGTTCGGGCCCGGGCAAGGGTTTTGGTCCAGTAAACGGTTCGGACCGGTCAAGGGTTCCCGGGCCCGTCAAGGGTTCGGGGCCGTCGATTGATCTGATCCCGTGGGTCGCTTATTTTAAAAAATATGGTGGGGGGTTTATTTAGCTAAACCCTGAAGAATTTACTGGAAATTATCTACCCGGAGTAATATGTGATTTTATTGATACAAAAGTATAATTGCGTGGGTTTAAGGAAAAATGGTGTTTTTGGGGAACTCCCCACAATGAGAACGGTTTGACCTCAAAACCCCTTTTTTATCCAAACGCTGTATCTAGCTTTTCTAGTTTTTTTTTTTTTTCCGTTTTCCACCCAAAAAAAAGCTATATTATCACAAAAGTTGATGGTTGGAAAATTTTGGAGGAAGGACGTTTTTTGTAGTAAAAATTGTTTTTCGTTTTTTTATTTGCGGGCCCGGGGGTAACTTTCAGGTTTTTATGAAATTCACCGTATAAAGTCTGGTATTTTTAAGAAAAAAAAAAAACTAATGAAAGCGCTCCACTCCAATAAGTACCATTATAATTTCTGGTTAGGTTTTTTCTACTACAACACTGTATTTTGCTATTCACTGGTTAAACATTGATTTTTATTTGGGGTTTAATAGCAAGCCAGGGAAAAATTATTAAAAAATGACCCGTGGTAAGTTTCTGGCGACTTCTGGCACCTTTCCTTTTTATAGGCTTATCACTTCATTTACAGGGTTCACCTGTTTTCCCAAAAGACACTTTAGCCTTTATAAACAATATACTAGGGGCCACTGTAGTTTAAACTATACCAAAAGTTATCAGGGAGACTTTCTTTCCTCTGACACGAAAAAAATTCAATTTTTTATTATTTTTTTTTCCCCGGGACACAGGCCTTTTGATTCCCTCTGGCAAATAAACTCTGCTAGGTAGTGCACACTAATTCTCCATTTTTGACTCAGTATTTTAATGTTTTTTTCCCAAGATTGGTTCCCGGGGGCTGAGGGATGTATGTTTTAGGATTGAGGGCAAAATTAAAGTTCCCAGGCCCCGGGAAAAAGGGGAACCCTTTAAAAAACGAGAAAAACCCCGGGGCCAAAGACGCAGGTAAGAGGGGGTTACCTGCTCAGGTGTTGACTGTGTTTGCTGTCAGGTGTTGACTGTTTTACCTGTCAGGTGTTGATTGTGGTTTACCCGCTAGTGTTCCTGTGTTACCCGCTCAGGTGTTGTGTGTTAACCCGTTTAGGTGTTGGGTGTGTTTTCGCTAAAACTGTTGGGGTGTCTTTTCCTGCTCAGGGGTTTACTGTGGGTTTCCGGCCCCAGCTGTTTACTGTCTTTTCCCGCCCCAGGTGTTGACTGTTTTTACCTGCCCCAGGGGTTTACTGTGTTACCCGCCCCCGGGTGTTTGGGCTGTTTTTACCTGCTCAGATGTTGACTATGTTACCTGCCCCAGGTGTTTTACTGTGTTTGTGCTCGCTGTTGCTGTGTTACCTGCTTAGGTGTTGACTGTTACCTGCTCAGGGGGTTTACTGTGGTTTCCTGCTCAGGTGTTGACCCGTCTTACCTGCTCAGGTGTTGACTGTGTTAGCTGCTCAGGTGTTGATTTGTTTACTGCCCCAGGGGTTTTGGGCTGTTTACCTGCTCAAGGGGTTGGGCTGTTTTTACCCGCTCAGGTGTTGACTGTTGATTTTCTCAGGTGGGGTTGGGCTGGTTACCTGCCCCAAACTGTTGACTGTTTTTTTTTAATTTTTTTATTTATTTATTTAAAAAATTTATTTGAACCTGGGACAGTGAAGTCAAAAGAATACAGTTTTTAAATGCAACATGCCCAAAACCCCTTGTATGCAGGATTATGGGCCCGGCTTAAAATTAACTTAGGGTTAATAAGCAAAAGATATATTCAGTGGTACAAAAAACATTTGAACCGTAAAAAAATTTTGTACAAATGGTATTTCAAAGGGGCAGGTCATATGGTCATTTCTGTGTTGCTGTTTTAATCCTAGAATGGAGTATTTGTTAGGTAATGAAGTTTTAAAAAGTAACAAAGTTTGATTGGGCCCCAGGTTGACATTTATGAGATACAAAATGAGACATGTAAAAAAATTAATTAGGGAAAATATGAGATTCAATTTAAGAAATAAAATTTTTTCAGGTTTCGTAAGGCCCCGCTTTTCAGGTTTCACCTTACGGCGTTCCCCTAATACGGCGATTTTCAAATTATGACCAAAATTTTCTATATGGCAAGAGGTCTTTTTTAAAAATGGCGCGCCCACCCCGGTTTTTTTTTACATTTTCCCTGGGCCCAACCCCATTATGTCAGGGAAATTTCCAAAATTTCAAGGTTTTTTAAAGTTTCTGCATTTTTTTATAGGGACTCTGATAATTATAAATTAAGTGTACCTGTACTAAATTTCTTTTTACTTGTGGTGGTGTGCAGGTTTCACATTTTAAAAACGCTAGTCTCTCTTTTACTCATGCGCCAATACTACGTTAAAAATAATCACTTTGGGCACACTAAATCTCTTATTTTTTCATCAAAAAAAGGAAATTTTTATTAATCCATCTATGATATTTTTCCCCAAAAAATTTTATATGAAAACCCCTTACATTGATATAAAACATGTACAGCATGATGCAGTGTGTTTTGGGAGTGTCGGGAAAAAATTACGTTTTCTCTAGTCAAACACTTTGGGGGGGAACTGGGAGAAAAAAATTTTTTTTCTATGTCTTTACTCTATATATAGCAATTCACGACCCTTGTTTGGGTTTAGTGCTTTTTATAATAAATAATTTAAAAATTTAAAAATAATTTAAATTTTTATTTTTAAATTTTTATTATTATTTTTATTATTATTAATAATAATAATAATAAAAATAATTTAATAATAATAATATTATTTTATTTTTAATATTAATAATAATAATATTATTCAGTGGAACCCCCGGATTTTGCGAATTAATCCGTGAAGAATTTTCCCCATTAAAAAAATAATGGGGGAAACAAAATTAAACCCTGCAAGGGCACCCCCAAAATATTTAAAAAAAAAATTTTTTTCCAATAAATATTAATTTTAATACACACAAAATGAAAAAGGGGATGCACAAATTTCATGCACTTACTTTTATTGAAGATCTGGTGATGATTTGGATGGGAGGGGGGAGGAGAGGTGTTAGTGTTTAGAAGGGAAAACCCCCCCATTAGACTTAAAAGGGGTCAAGTCCCTTTTTTGGGTTACTTCCCCCTTTTCTTTTAATGCCACTAGGACCAGCTTCAGAGTCACCGGAGTTCTGCGGGAAAACTATCTGTCCTAGTGGCCTGTACCCCTTTGGTTTTTTTTATGACTTCCCCGGGAAATTTTTTCACAACATTGTCAGTGGAATTGTCACCAGGGATGGCTTGCAAATTTGCTGTGTTTAGGGTTTATTTTCATCCATGAAGGTTTGCCCCTTCAAGCCACTTTGCACAGGGTTTCCTTTTTTTTGTAGTAGGCCCAAATTTTTTCAATTTCCTTCCCTCCTTCGAACCCGTTTTCCCCCAGGTCGGCCTCTTTCTCTTGAAGTTGAAACATCAGCCAAACAGTGGTTAGTTTTTCCCTTGTCCCCCTCCCCCAACCCCTTCCACATCATCCCCACTAACCTCCAAAACCCCCGGACTTTCCCCAAAGCCATAATGGATTCCTCAAATGGATTTTGGATTTTTCAGGGGTTTGCCCGAAAAACCCCTTTAAAATCCCTTTGGTCTACACATTTGGCCCCGTTTTTTCCCAAACAGAGTTCAAGGTTTCCCCTTTGTCATCCCCCAAGCCCCTTTCCTATAAGGTTTACACAATTGAGGAATTAAAATGATCTCTCCCAAAAATCTCTTAGAGTCAGTTTGGGTTTTTGAGGTCACTACAAAGCACCTTTCAAACAGAAACTTTTGGTACAGTTTTTTTTTAAATTTGCCCAAAACCTGCTGGTCCATGGGCTGCAGGAGGGAGGGGGGTATTAGGGAGGCAAAAACTTCACCTTAATGAATTTCATGTCCCCATAAAGTCTCTCTGCCAAAGTTGTAGGAAGACCCGGGGGATTGTTTTAACACCAGGAGGCATTAAGTTCTAATTTCTTTTGTTAGGGAATCTTTCCATTTTTTGGGGGGAAAAAGGCCCCGGTGTAAAAAGTATAGAAAAAGTCCCTAGGGACCCAAAGCCTTTCTGTTTGCCCTCCACAGCACACACAAATTTTCCTTGAGGACATTTTTTTGCCTTTAACGGGGTTTTGGGGGTTTTCAGGTGATACACTAAAAAAGGCTTCTTTGCAATCCACCATTTGCATTGGAAAAACTCAACAGAGTAAGCCCGTCTTTCATGGGGTTAGTCCCGGGAGTCCTTTTTTCCCCCTGAGTTAAATTGTTTGGTTCGCTTGGCATTTTTTTTCCAAAACAGGCCCGGGTTTTATCACAATTAAAAAACTTGTTCAGGTTTCGGGCCTTAGATTTATGTACTTTTGAAATTTCCCGCCCATATTTTTCATCTGCTTTGTGGGCCGGGCTGGCAGCCTTTACCAGCCTTTTCCCCACTATGTTTTGCCCCTACGCCTCTTAAATCTCTCAAACCAAACCCCTTTTCTGGGCCCCTTTAAAATTTACCCCACATAACCCCTAGTTTTCAGGCATTTTTTTAAAATTTAAAACCTCATGCAACTTCCCAGCCTTTTCATTATGGATCACTTGGGGAGGGTGCTATCTTTCCTTTCTTTGTTTTTTCATTTATCCCCACCAATTTTCAGTCTTCTAAATCTTCCATCATTTTCGATCTCTGTTTTGAAAAAAACAGTTAAACCTTTTGGGAAAAAACAGCTTCCCTTTATTCCTTTTTTTTTGCCCCCCAATAGTAAACGATGGTTGTTGTGGTTTTCTATTCAACCTGGCCCCGCTCGGAGACACGCATCCCCTTTCCCTACTTTTAATGATCTCTTTCTTTATCTCTTTTGTAATTCTCACCCCTTTTTCCTGGTTTGGGTTGGGCCCCCTAGAAGCTTTCTTGGGGCCCATGGTCACTTATTTTGTAGATAAAATTTACCAGAAAAAACTGTAATAAAACGAAAAGTTCCCCATTGTATGTTGGATTGGGTTTTCCCCGGGGGCTGGCTGGTTTAAAAAATGCCCCCGGGCAGAACATGTTGAGGCTGGTAAAAGGGGGCAAATTAGGAAAGCGTCTCGGACGAACAGCGTTTTAGCGGGTTTTTTTTGCGGTTTATGCGGGGGGGCAAAATTTTTGGGATAAAATGTTTGCGGTTGCGGAAATTTAAAAGTTATGTGTTTTCCATCGGATGCCGGGGGGGTCCACTGTATTATTATTATTATCTTTTATTCACTCTAAAAAAAAGGTGTGTTGCTGTTTGTTTTTTTCTGAACTAACTTGTACAAATTGTTTCACAATGTAAGAGTATTTGTTTGTGAGGTAATTATTTTTTTAATAAAAAATATTTAGGAAAAAAAGTTTTAAAAACTCTTACCAAAAAGGGGCGTGAATGAAACCCAAAATTAGGGAATATTAAAAACTCATTTATTTTTGCCCGACCAAGTGATCGTTTCCCCTTCCTGTTCAGGGTTTTTGTTTTTTACATTTTTTTTCAACTCTGTATCTCGTTCTCTCTCTCGTTTTCTCTTTCGTTAACTGGGTTTGGGTCCCATTGATGTTTGGGGTCTAAGGTTTTCCCGTTTAAAAAAAAAAGAAAATTTATAAGCCCCTTGCTTTAAGTGTCAAGTTGAGGATGATGGTGTGCCATTCTGATTTTATTCAATAAACACCCTGCCACTCACCCCTCACACATTAATATTAATATTTTAAGGTAAGTAATAAGTGTACTCTGTGTGTATCTTACCTTTTATTGTGTTTTTAATGCCTATTTCTATTACTAACTTAATATAAGTTAGTGTAAACTTGTTGTCTGGCATTTATTGCATATTTTATGTATGCTCTGATAATAATACTTGTGGAGCTGTGTGGTAGCCGGGTGGAGGGATAACATTACGTTTTCTCTATTCAGCCATCAGAGAAAACGTGTATGAATCTGTGTTTGGCCCAGCCACTCCCTCACTCCGCTTTTGTTTACAATTTTCGGCATGAATTATTCATTACTTCTACCTTCGTTTATGATGGCATCTAAAGGTAGTTGTTAGAAATGATTAAATTCAGTGAACAAGGCATGTCGATATTAATATGGCTCTGGGCCACAGCGTAGGTAGCCGGTAGGTGTAGCCCAGGCTACACCTACTTGCTACCTGCACTGACTTTATATCAATAAATACTACTCACCTCTCTTCCTATATTAAGACTATACATATTTTAAGGTAAATAATGAGTGTACTGTATGTGCATTTTACCTCTCTGGGATGTTTTAAATATCGTATATTAAGTATGAGACGGGGAGCGAGTGCTACCTACACCTGGGCTACCTGCACCTGACTTCCTACAAATAAGTACTACTCACCTCTCTCCCTACATTAAGATTACAAATGCTTTAAGATAAGTAATGAATTTACTGTGACTGTATTTTACTTTGTGTGTTTTTAATGCCTAGTTCTATTACTAACTTAATATAATTTAGTGTAAACTTGTTGTCTGGCATTTATATGCATTTATAAATGGAAAAAATGGAGTTCTGCCTTCCGGCAATGTCTGCTTTCCGGCGACAGCCTGGAACCTAACCCGCTGTGTAAGTGGGGCCCTACTGTATTTATTTAGTTGTTGGTGAGTAAGTGATTTTTGAGAAGAGACTTGAATTTATAAACAGACAGTGTTTATTTTATATTCACAGGTAATGAATTCCAGATTTTAGGACCTTTTATGTGCATTGAGTTTTTGCATAGCGCGAGATGGACTCGAGGAACATCAAAGACTGATCTGTGCCTTGTGTTATGGTCATGTGTTCTGTTGAGGTTGGTAAGGAGATGTTTGAGGGAGGGTTTATGTCAGAGTTAAGTGTTCTATGTATGTAGTAGGTGCAGTAATAAGTATGGATGTTTTGTGTGGTGAGTACTGTACATTAACCACCAGAGTAGCACAAAAATTATCATACATAGTAACATGTACATTAACCACCAGAGTAACACAAAAAACTCAAAGTGACTTAATTGTGATCCTTGTAATATCTTATTATTTAAACCTTAAAACATTTAACTGTGTAAAAATCAGTTACAATAAACTAAGGTATATTGGTAATAAGGGAGACCCCTGGCCTGGCAAGGTGGAAACTTTAAGGTTGTTTCCTTACACCAGTTGTCCCCTTCACCTAGCAAGTAGGTGCCTGGGTGTTAGTTGATTGGTGTGGGTGGCATCTTGGAGGACAATATTGAGGACCACAATGGAAATAAAACAGACAGTCCCTTGATGAGCCACTGACTTTCTTGGGTTAACTTGGGTGGCTAACCCTCCGGATTTAAAAATCTGAACAAAATCTTATCCTAAGGTAAATTGAGTTACTTACATTAATATTAAAGAGATGCTCAACTTATAGTAACAGTTACTTATATTTTTTTTTATTAACACACTGGCCGATTCCCACCAAGGCAGGGTGGCCCGAAAAAGAAAACCTTTCACCATCATTCACTCCATCACTGTCTTGCCAGAAGGGTGCTTTACACTACAGTTTTTAAACTGCAACATTAACACCCCTCCTTCAGTGTGCAGGCACTGTACTTCCCATCTCCAGGACTGCAAATCTGGCATGCGGTTTCCCTGGGAATCCCCTTCATAAATGTTTACTTTGCTCACACTCCAACAGCACGTCAAGTATTAAAATCATTTGTCTCCATTCACTCCTATCAACATGCTCACACATGACCGCTGGAAGTCCAAGCCCCTCGCACACAAAAACCTCCTTTACACCTCCCTCCAACCTTTCCGACGCGACCCCTACCCGCCTTCCTTCCACTACAGACTGATACACTCTTGAAGTTATTCTGTTTCACTCATTCTTTTTCATGTCACCAAACCAACCTCAAAACCCTTCCTCAGCCTTGGACAAACAGTTTTGGCAATCCACACTCCTCCTAAATTCCAAACTAACGAATTCTCTGCATTATGTTTCACCACAATACATTGACACCTCAGACAGACATCTTCCACTGCCTCCAGCCTTCTCCTCGCTGCAACTTTCATCACCATGTCTTCACAACCATATAAAGCGTTGGTAAAAACTGTACTCTCTACATTCCCCTCTTTGTTCCAAAGGGACAAAGTTCTTTGTTCCACTGACTCCCTAAGTGCACGCTCACCCTTTTCCCCTCATCAATTTCTATGATTCACCGCATCTTTCATGACCCATCCACTTGACTCGTCCACTCCAAAACAGTGGACCCCGCATTAACGATTACCTCTGAATGTGACCAATTATGTAGGTATTATGTATAGTGCGTTTGTACGTGTATGTTTGGGGGTCTGAAATGGGACTAATCTACTTCACAATATTTCTTGTGGGAAACAAATTCGGTCAGTAACTGGACTGAACATTACTTATGGAGTGAAAAAATATCGTTAACCAGGGTTTGGGTCCACTGTATCTGAATACATACCTTCCATACTCTCTCCCTCCAATCTGATATCCAATCTTTCATCCCCTAATCTTTTTGTTATCCTCATAACCTTACTATATATATATACTATTTCTGTAGGGCCCTCACTTATACAGCGGGTTAGGTTCCGGTGTCGCGAAAAGAAGGACACGTGGAAGGCCAGAACGCCATTTTTTGTCCAGTTATAATGCATTATAAATGCCAGACATCAAGTTTACACTAAATTATATAAGTTAGTAATAGAACTAACCATTAAAAACACACAAAGTGAAATGCATTCACAGTAAATTCATTACTTGTCTTAAAGTATTTTTAATCTTAATGTAGGGAGAGAGGTGAGTAGTACTTATTTGTAGGAAGTCAGGTGCATGTAGCCCAAGTGTAGGTAGCACTGGCTCCCCTTTTTATACTTAATATACGCTATTTTAAAACAATCCCATACAATTCAGTACACACAGGTGAGTTGTATTTATTTGTAGGAAGTTCGTGTAGGGTAGCCGGGTAGTGTAGAAAAAAAATATTTTTTTAACATTTAAAAAACCAGGTGGCTACACCTACCGGCTACCTAACACTGTGGCCCAGAGCCATATTATTAACATCGCATCCTTCGTTCACTGAATTTAATCATTTCTAACAAACTACCTTTAGATGCCATCATAAAACGTAGTTAGAAGTAAAGAGTAGTCATTGCCGAAAATTGTATACAAAATCGTGAGTGAGGGCAGTGGCCTGGGCAAAACGCAGATGATACACGGTTTTCTCTGATGGCTGGAATAGAGAAACGATAATGTTGTCCCTCCACCCGGCTACCACACTGCTCCGCAAAGTACAGTGGACCCGCCATAAGCGACTTTAATCCGTGCAAGAGCTGATTGTTATGCGAAATGTTAGGTATTATGCAATGAATTTTCCCCATAGTAAATAATGGGAACTCAAATATTAATCCGTCGCAGGACACCCAAAAGTATGAAAAAATTTTTTTTTAACCACATGAAAATATACATTTTCCTACACACAAGAGAAGGTTACTGACAATAGTAGAGTAGTACATGCTCAATATATTTTGTGCAAGTACTACTCTTACTAAATGAAGAATAAATGACCTTACCTTTATTGAAGATGCAGCCAATGGACTGATGAGACACTGTGTCCTGGGAGTGCCTTTTCCTCCTGAGTACTGTAGGTCCTGTTTGGCAATTTTTCTTCCCGAAACAGGTCTTATCACACTGTGTATGCACTTCGATTCTTAAATCTCTCAAACAACTTTGCTGGCTTTAAATTCACCAATATTGAGCACTGAGTTCCAGGAATTTTTCCTGTTCACTGGGTGTTAGTTCGACTGGTGTGGGTGCATCCTGGGAGACCATGGGAGACCAAGATTAAGGGACCCCAATGGAAATAAGTTAGCAGTCCTTCGATGACACTGACTTTTTTGGGTTATCCTGGGTGGCAATCCTCTGGGGTTAATTGTTTCTGGTATTCTCAATTAAGCCACACCAACAAAAATGCTACAGCAGCAGCAGCAGCTGACGGTGGTTACAGCTGCAACAGGACGATGCTTACAGCGCAGCAGACGATGCTACAGCACCAACAGACGATGCGAACAGGCAGCAACAGACGATGTACAGCAGCAGCAGACGATGCTACAGCAGCAGCAGACGCGATGCTACGCAGCAGCAGACGATGCTACAGCAGCAGCAGACGATGCTACAGCAGCAGCAGGAACGATGCTACAGCAGCAGCAGACGGTACTACAGCAGCAGCACAGCTGACGGTGGCTACAACAGCAGCAGCAGCTGACAGTGCAGCAGCAGCTGACAGTGCAGCAGCAGCCGACAGTGCAGCAGGCAGCTGACGGTGGGTACAGCAGCAGCAGCGCTGACTGTGATACAGCAGCTGCAGGAGCAGCTGATACCACCAATAGTAGCGATGGTTTTGATTGGGGTTTATTATACAACCTGGCCAGCTCGCGAGACACTCACTCACTTTCATACTTATCAATGATCTTTTTCCTTCATCTTTTAGTAATTCTCACCCTTTATTGCTGTAGGGTTGGCACTAGAAGCTTTTCTTGGGGCCCATGGTCACATATTTTCCAGAGAAATCACAAAACTCCGAATAATACGAATGTTCCGATTGTTGCTTGGATGTTACCGCGGAGGCTGGCTGGTAAACAATGCCACCGGCGGAACATGTGAGCATGGCTCAGGCCGCACATTGGATGCGTCTCAGACGAAGAGCGGTGAGCGGGTTTTTGGGCGGTATGCGAGGCAAAATTTTTGCGAAAAAAGTGAGCGGTATGCGGATTGTACAGGTTATGCAGATGGTGGCTGGTATGCGGGGGGCACTGTATTATTATCAGAGCGCACATAAAATATGCAATAAATGCCAGACAACAAGTTTACACTTACTTATATTAAGTTAGCAATAGAAATAGGCATTAAAAACACAATAAAAGGTAAGATACACACAGAGTACACTTATTACTTACCTTAAAATATTAATATTAATGTGCGAGAGGTGAGTGGCAGGGTGTTTATTGAATAAAATCAGAATGGCACACCCATATCCTCTAACTTGGCACTTAAAGCAAAGAGGCTTACGACTTCTATTTTTATTACAGCTAACCTTTAAATGCCTCACAATGAGAGCAAACTTAGTTAACGAAAGAGGTAAAAACGAGGAGAGGAATATGAGATACAGAGTTGAGACAATGGTAAGAAACACAAATGAACTGGAAGTGGGACTGTGGAATTTATTTTGGTCCCTAAAGTTTCCACAGGACAGATCCAGCATGGCCGTACGGGACGGCTGAGGGCCTGGGCGGCCCTTAAAACCCTCCCAACAAACAGCATTCTCTCTGGTCGGCGATGATAACCTCCCCCTGGTAGGCATTGTATTTTTAATTTTTGATTTATCTTTCAGGGAAGGGAGTAGGTAGTTTTATGGGTAGTATACTAATATTAGGATTACTGAAGACAATCTGTAGATTTAATAATGTAGACCTAAGACCTCACATAGGTAGATATAGGCCGATAATGTAGGCAAACACTAGGATAAGTTAGCTAGGGAGAACTGGCAGCCCTAGCTTGGAAATGGACGAGGCGCGGGTCACAAAGGACAGATAGCAGCCTTCTTAAAGGACCAGACACCAAATGGAAACATTGTGACGTGAATCAGCAGACGGCGCCCCCACCATGTCTTCAGATCTGAGACCTGGGGAAATCTGGTAGAGGCACCTAGAAGTCCGTAGATATGACCTCCTCCATCAGGCCCATACAGTAAGACAAGGACCTTCCCCTTTATCTAGTAGATTTACTGGCCAGTGTCTTGGGAGATTGTGGTTGAAGTGAGTTTAAGTGGGCCCGGTTGCAAACAGCAGAGCATGCCAGTAAGTTACCAGTGTCTCAGAGCAGTCTGGAAGCTAGTGTCTGAGTCTGATTAGTTATATAGGGGATACAATAACCTCTTGGAAATTTTATAGGAATTTTGAGGTGCAGGCCAGGCACTAATTCGATTTGTATATTGAAGGAATTAAGGCTCCCGGTTTTGCCGTGGTTTTGAGGGGAAGTCCAAGGGGGATTTTAAGCTAGGCTTAGGAAGTTGAAGATCAGGATATATGCTGCCAACACAAGTATAAGTTAGTCATTTATACTGCATGCAGGCGGTTTTCTTGTAATAACAACATTTGTTTATTGGTGAAAATCTGTCCTATAAGCCACTTGTGAGTGAGGTACCCAACTCAGAGCTCGGGTGTCAACAGAGTTTGCACGGTAGGGACGAATCACTTGGGGCAGCCCACACAAATTTCACAAAAGTGGCCTTCGAGAAACCGTGATGTGGAATAGCTTGGTTAAGCTATCATAGCTAGGCCACAGTTAGGAACACAGTTTAAACAAGAGTTAGGTTAAGACATAGCTAGGCCACAGTTAGGAACAGTTTACAAAGTTAGGTTAGTTAGCCCACACCTAGGTCAAAGTTACACAGGGCATAGGCCAAGCTGACTATAGACAGAAGTTGTTATTTTATTTTGCAGTCAGTAATTTTACGGGCAGGCCAGGTAGGCTAGAGAAGCTTGTGAATTTAATTATTTACAGTGATTACAAGTAATCCAGAGTAGGAGACTTGTGTGTTAATTATTTAAATGTCAATTTGTCAAGGTAGCCACAGATAGTGCTTGGGCTTGTGCAATATTTACAAAAGTTATAGTAGCTAGGACAGATTTAACCTAGTTATTATTTACAGGGAGTTATAAAGCCAGGTATTAAGCCCTAGCAATAGCTAGGTTAGGATTTACCCTTATCCAACATCCACGTAGACAGAGTAAACTGGGCAGTTAGGCCAAGCTATTTACATACTTATTCTTTTACTGTTTCTCAAGTTGAATTGTTTGAATTTACTTGTGTGAATTAAGTGGTGATTTTTTAATTTGTATACTGCATTTTTATTGTGTGATTTTCATTGTCTTTGATTCATTTTAATGTGGGATTTGTGAATTGTACTGAGACTAGGTTAAGTCCTGTTTTATTTGCTTACATTGTACAGGAAAATGCTTGGTTAAGTTTCACATCGATACACATTTTGATTGGGATTTGAGAGCTTATAGTGTATACTTTTTGTATTCAGAGTAAAGTAGAGTCAATATAATAAAGGGAAGTTGTCAAGCTTGTTGAGAAGCCTTGAGACTCGTTCATTATTGCCTAATACCATGCGTGCGGTGGGGTGGGCTAATGAAGTTCAAATTAGTACCTGATCTTAAATAAACGCAATAAGTAGGTGAAGATGTGTACAGCTGTCCCAGCTCTAATAAGTCAATTAATAGCAAGTCTATGGGAGCCTATAGGGGCGCTGAGCAAAGCTGTGAGGAGTCGTCGTAACGGTAGGCAAGATCAAGACGTAGACTGGGAGGAAACTAGTGAGTTGCCTGAAAACCTTTGGAGCAAAGACTGGAGGCCTTTGAGAGATCATTTATCCTTATTGAGACAGAGAGGCCTATACTACAGGTGAGTTCTGAATATACAGTCGAAAGTGCAGGGTACGGACTATGACGAACGATAGGGCAGAGTGTAAAGTAGAATGAGACTCTGCAGGCAGTTAGTTTAATTAAAGACTTTGGAAGGCCGGTACAGCAGGGGCAGCAAATGTTTCAAGGAACATGAAACAACAGCACGCCTGTTAATGTGTTGCCAGATTGCCCCAGTTGGAATTTTCCAACGGTTTTTAGACGGAACCTTAAACAGAGTACATTTGCTTTCTGGGATCAGTTTTAAAGCCCAGATAGTATGACAGGGATGATCTTGTCAGATGCCGTCAAGTTACATTATTTACGTTCCACAGCTCCAAGGCGTAAAGCCTTGGATTAGTCCGGCAGTACCAAACCATGACACCAAATTACCAACATGCAAAGACCAATTAACAGGAAAAGTTTGGCAACATGAGAGATAAAGGTAGCTATACTTTATCGGTTGTTGGATCTAGAGCTTGTCGCCATGACTGTCAGAGCCTATGGAAGTTTCCGAATCGAAGTTATGAGTTTGACGTATAGTCTTTAAAAGATTTACATGATTGGGGGTAAGTCGGATTGGTACATCAGTCAGGTGATTTCAGGAGGAAACTGGTGGTGGCACTACAGTGCAGAGTACACTTAAAATATCAGACGAATCGGTTCACGATACGACAGATCGCTTGAGGGGTTGGGAGATCTCGTTTTAATTTTTTGAGTGATAGGTTGGAGAGAAGAGTTCACCACCATCGCCACATAAAAACCCAGAAAAGTCACTCAAAGATCTCAAGAGATCATGTCAACCGCTCATATGATAACTTTGGAGTGTACTGTGGTAAAGAGGCGTCTAAGGTCAATGAACCTCTAAGCAGGAACCTTAGAGGCACTCATTCAGTATATGCGTGTTTGTGAAGTCGAACACTCTTAGCACGAGTTGCCCGGAGTATACAACAATGAGCAGTAGGCAACAGAGTCTAAGGGGTTGAGACTCTGCTTTCAAGTGTTGTGGGCGGAACAATTAGCGAGAGAGAATGTGGCAACCCAGACTCAGTGAGGGTCGAGTCTGTTGCAAGGTAAGCACCATACTGCACTATGTCCCAATAATTTAAGTTGGAACCACAGGCTAGTAGGGAATATCTCTCAAGGTATGAGATAGAAAGTGAGTCCGAGCCTGAGATGGTACGCAGCGTGATTAGTGGGAGATAAAGTCTCTAATCCGAGTGAGAATCACGGAGGTGCTGCCCTACCTACAGTCATGGCAAAGGTTGTCTGAGTGAGACAGGTCCGAACACCAAATTATTCTTTTGACCCGGAGCACATGTATCCTGATAACAAAGAAGTTTGGTGGCTAATTAAAGTTGAAGGCCACAAGAAAGTTAGTATGATTGTTGGGAGGGGCTGTATGTCAGGTTCCCACCCAAATCTTATGATGTGGTGGCATGTCCACAGTCTAATAAAGTTGGACATCGCAGAGGGACATTACAGCCTTGGTGGTAGAGGACATTACACAGGGCAATTACAGGCGAGAGGTCTTGATGCACAGCGCTAAGCGATTGAAAGACTTGACGTGAAGCTGGCAGACCAGGGAATTACCACTGACCACAGTCAGAGATGTAGTAATTCTGGGGGAGCCAATCATATAGATGACTTCCTGTCTACCGACGGAACGTTTAAGAAAGGAATTGGTTTATACAGATCCCCAGTAGGATACATCATGGGCCGGCAGGATTCACCTGAATTCTGCCACACCAGATGAGGAGAAGCTGTCCCCATGATAGCTGGGGGGGGAATAGTGATAATGAAATACCAGTTTACATGATGAACCGCCAGCCAGGGAGCTGTGAACCAGGTAGGAGTGTCAAACACTCGGCACCTTGGGAAAACACTATTACAGTGTACGTTAAAGAGGGAGATTGATCTGCCTTTAATCCAGGGAAACCTCGTAACAGTGGGAGGAAAGGTACCAGGGCATGTGGGCACTGGGTGGGAAAGTACGGAGCCACTCAGATCAAGGCTAGACATACGAAAGACATTAAAGTTAAAGGAAAGGGTGCTAAGACCACCGGAACCAACCAGTTTACACCCCCAGAGGTCCCACACAGGGGGAAATGGGATGGTTTGAAGATGTTAGACCAGGAGTCTGCTCTGATCGAGAGTGGCCGGACGGCACTCGTGTCCAGGGTCCGCTACTATGGGGGCTCACGGGAAGATGAACTGATTTAGACTTAGCACCTACCTTCGCCGGTGGGGGATGTGGAAATTTGTATGGTCCCTAAAGTTCCACAGGACTGATCCAGCATGGCCGTACGGGATGCTGAGCTGGGCAGGCCCTTAAAACCTCCAAAACAAACAGCATTCTCTCTGGTCGGGATGGATTATTGGTGGCATGTCTTTATTTATAGATATACTCTTCAGAGGAAGGAAGTAGGTAGTTGTTACTGGTAGTACCACTAATATTAGGATTATTGAGACAAACTGTAGATAATAATAATGTATGACCTAAGACCTTAACATAGGGTAGTAATAGGCTGATAAATGTAGGCAAACACTAGGATAAGGTTGCTAGGGAGAACTGGCAAGCCCTAGCTTTGAATGACGAGGTGCGGGTCACAAAGACAGATAGCGTCTTCTCAAGACAGACACACTGGACAACACGTGCAGTGCAGTGATCAGCAGTCGGCGCCCCCAAGTGTCTTCACATTTGAGAACTGGGGGGAAATGTGGTAGAGGCACTCAATGTACGTAGATGACTCCTCCGTCAGGCCCGTACAGTAAGACAAAGACCTCCACTTTTCTGAGGATTTCTGGCCCAGTGTCTGGGGAAAAATTGTGAGGAGTTGAACTGTAGGCCTGTATGCAACTGGCGATGCATTCCCAGTACGTCACCAGTGTCTCTTGTCTACCTAAGCTAGTGTCCATGTTTGCACTAGTTGTACTAGGGGATACACACCCCTTGGATATAGTAATTTCTGAGGTGCAGCAGCGTCACTAATTACGATTGAATATTGCAGGAATAAATGCTCCGGTTGCCGCCTAGGTTCTCTGAGGGGAAGTCCAAAGGGGATATGGGCTAAGCTTAGGAAGGTGAAGATCTGGTATATGCTGCAACACAAAGATAAGTTTAGTCCTTTAATACGTGCATTGCAGGCGAGTTTCTTGCAACATCAATCATTTGTGAAAATCTGTCCTATAAAGCCACTTGTGAGGATGAGGTACCCACCTCAGAGCTCGGTGTCACAGGAGTTTGCCAGGGTAGGTGAGGCACTTGGAGGCAGCTCCAGTCAAATTTTCACATGGCGATCACTTGGTCAGGCCGAAAATAAATGAGTATTAATATGTCTATTTTTAGTTCATGCACGTCATTTGCAAGAGATTGTAAAACATTTTTCCTCAATATTTTTTATTATAATAATAATTACCTAACAATACAATACTCTTACATGTGTACAAGTTGTACAAGTTTAGTTCAGAATAAAGAAACAGCAACACACCATTTTTTAGACGGAATGAAGATAATATTTAATAATAATTTTTTATTATCATTATTATTATTATTATTATTATTATTATTTTATAAAAAAGCATAAAACCCACAAGGGTCGTGAATTGCTATATATAGAGTAAAGGCATACGAAAAAAAGAAATTTTCCTAGGCGTTATCACCCAGTAGTTTGACTAGAGAAAAGAATCACTACCTACACAGCTGCTTTGTAAAACAAATCTCATATTTACATCAATTTTTTATTCTTTGAGTGTATGTATCATGTTTATATGCTATGTAACGGTTTCATATATAATTTTGAGGAAAATATCATAGATGGATTAATGAAAATGCCTATATTGATGTAAAATATGACATTTAGTGTGCCCAAGAGTGATTATTATTACGTAGTATTAGCGTCATGAGTAGAGAGAGACTTAACAATTTTAATGTGTACCTGCACACCAGCACAGAGTATAAGTATATTTAGGTACAGGTACACATAAGTATAATTATCAGAGCACATATAAAATATGCAGTAACTTTAAAACACTTGAAAATTTGGAAAGTTTCCTGACATAATAGATGTGGTCACAGAAAATGTAAACAAACCGGGTTGGGAGCACTGTATTTAAAAGACCGCTTGCCGTATAGCAAATTTTGGTCATAATTTGACATCGCTGTATTAGCGGAATATCGTAAGGTGAAACGCTGTAAAGCGGGGCCTTACTGTATATATATACTATATTTATATTATAGTAACTAATAATTTACATAGTCACATAGATACATTTGATACATTTTTAATTGTAACAGGGAAGTTCAGTTCACTTGAATATATTAGGTTACTTTATTAACAGTATGGTACCATATTGCTACCATATTAACCCTTTCAGGGTTTCGGCCATACTAGTATGGCTTACACCCCAGGGTTTATGACGTACAAGTACGCCTAAATTCTAGCGCCCTCAAATCTAGTGAGAGAAATCTGGTAGGCCTACCTATGAAAGAATGGGTCTATGTGGTCAGTGTGCACAGTATAAAAAAATCCTGCAGCACACAGCGCGGAATGAGAAAAAAAAAAGCTTTGACCGTGTTTTTGGATTAAAACAGCGACTTTGCACTGTATTTTCGTATGGTATTTATTATTGTATTCTAGTTTTCCTGGTCTCATTTTATAAAATGGAAGATATATTACAGAAATTGAGATGAATTTGACTGGTTTTACAATGAACAGTAACTTGAAATTGAGCTCAAAGTAGCAGAAATGTTCGATTTTTATCAAAGTTCAAAAGTAAACAAATCATGCCAAGCGTCCAATACACGTCAGTTGCTGAGTCTAATATTCTTTCACAAGTGCACTGATATTATTTACACCATTTCTACACTAATACAGTAGTCTGCATAACAGTAAATCTTCTATTTTTTGTAAGAATAAAAATTCAAAGTGGAAAGCCAAAGAAATGTAAGAGGGCCTGGGGATGTGACTAACAAACAGAGAACCTGTTATTTTAGTGCCAGGAATGTCTTTCTTGTTTATTCTGGACCCTATTCAGAAATTGGCATCTTTTGAAATTTGTGTGAAATTGGCAAAATTGCTAAATTCTGACCACTTTATTGGATAGTTGAAATCGGTAAATGGGTGGTTTCTTGTACTCATTCGATAGAAATAATAAAATTCTAGTGAAATAGTTATAATTTTTGTCAACTATTACACTGGAATTGGCAGAAAATAGGGCTCAAAGTGGGCAAAATCGCTGGTGCGTAAACATCGTCGAGACTGCTAACTTCACGAGAGCATAATTCCATAGGTTTTCCATCAAATTTCATACTTTTGGTGTCATTATGATTGGGAAAAGATTCTATCTTTTCAAAAAAAATTTTTTTTTTTTTTAAATTTGGGGACCCTGAGAACAAGTCTCGGAAAGGGCTGGGGACCCTGAAATGGTTAACAATATAAGAAGAATTTTCCTCAGTGGTTCCCCGTGGCCTGGTTGCAAATGCTCTCGCTTCACAGTGAGGGTCCAGGTTATTCCCCCT